>JAPXVU010000101.1:0-22029 GCA_027789145.1 Solanum arcanum
TGATCGGGATTCCGACGTCAAAAATGCCAAATTTGTTCGTGGTCGTCCGTCAAGAAGTTGTCTTTGCATACGGTTGGCCATCTCGGCTTTTCCGTCCCATTTGGAAGGTCAAGCGAGCCGAATCGAGCATCGCCTCATTTCGGCGATTTTAGTGTGCTATTACACACCATTTTTTGGGTGATCGGGATTCCGGCGTCAAAAATGCCAAATTTGTTCGTGGGCGTCCGTCAAGAAGTTGTCTATGCATACGGTTGGCCATCCACGGCTTTTCCGACCCATTTGGAAGGTCAAGCGAGCCGAATCGAGCATCGCCTCATTTCGGCGATTTTAGGTGTGCTATTACCCACCTTTTTTTGGGTGCTCGGGATTCCGAGGTCAAAAATGCCAAATTTGTTCGTGGGCGTCCGTCAAGAAGTTGTCTATGCATACGGTTGGCCATCCACGGCTTTTCCGACCCATTTGGAAGGTCAAGCGAGCCGAATCGAGCATCGCCTCATTTCGGCGATTTTAGTGTGCTATTACACACCATTTTTTGGGTGATCGGGATTCGGCGTCAAAAATGCCAAATTTGTTCGTGGGCGTCCGTCAAGAAGTTGTCTATGCATCACGGTTGGCCATCCACGGCTTTTCCGACCCATTTGGAAGGTCAAGCGAGCCCGAATCGAGCATCGCCTCATTTCGGCGATTTTAGTGTGCTATTACACACCATTTTTTGGGTGATCGGGATTCCGGCGTCAAAAATGCCAAATTTGTTCGTGGGCGTCCGTCAAGAAGTTGTCTATGCATCACGGTTGGCCATCCACGGCTTTTCCGACCCATTTGGAAGGTCAAGCGAGCCCCGAATCGAGCATCGCCTCATTTCGGCGATTTTCGTGTGCTATTACACACCATTTTTTGGGTGATCGGGATTCGGCGTCAAAAATGCCAAATTTGTTCGTGGGCGTCCGTCAAGAAGTTGTCTATGCATCACGGTTGGCCATCACGGCTTTTCCGACCCATTTGGAAGGTCAAGCGAGCCCGAATCGAGCATCGCCTCATTTCGGCGATTTTTAGTGTGCTATTACACACCATTTTTTGGGTGATCGGGATTCCGGCGTCAAAAATGCCAAATTTGTTCGTGGGCGTCCGTCAAGAAGTTGTCTATGCATCACGGTTGGCCATCACGGCTTTTCCGACCCATTTGGAAGGTCAAGCGAGCCGAATCGAGCATCGCCTCATTTCGGCGATTTTAGTGTGCTATTACACACCATTTTTTGGGTGATCGGGATTCGGCGTCAAAAATGCCAAATTTGTTCGTGGGCGTCCGTCAAGAAGTTGTCTATGCATACGGTTGGCCATCACGGCTTTTCCGACCCATTTGGAAGGTCAAGCGAGCCCCGAATCGAGCATCGCCTCATTTAGCGATTTTAGTGTGCTATTACACACCATTTTTTGGGTGATCGGGATTCGGCGTCAAAAATGCCAAATTTGTTCGTGGGCGTCCGTCAAGAAGTTGTCTATGCATCACGGTTGGCCATCCACGGCTTTTCCGACCCATTTGGAAGGTCAAGCGAGCCGAATCGAGCATCGCCTCATTTCGGCGATTTTAGGTGTGCTATTACACACCATTTTTTGGGTGATCGGGATTCGGCGTCAAAAATGCCAAATTTGTTCGTGGGCGTCCGTCAAGAAGTTGTCTATGCATCTGATTTGGCCATCCACGGCTTTTCCGACCCATTTGGAAGGTCAAGCGAGCCCGAATCGAGCATCGCCTCATTTCGGCGATTTTAGTGTGCTATTACACACCATTTTTTGGGTGATCGGGATTCGGCGTCAAAAATGCCAAATTTGTTCGTGGGCGTCCGTCAAGAAGTTGTCTATGCATACGGTTGGCCATCACGGCTTTTCCGACCCATTTGGAAGGTCAAGCGAGCCCGAATCGAGCATCGCCTCATTTCGGCGATTTTAGTGTGCTATTACACACCATTTTTTGGGTGATCGGGATTCGGCGTCAAAAATGCCAAATTTGTTCGTGGGCGTCCGTCAAGAAGTTGTCTATGCATCACGGTTGGCCATCCACGGCTTTTCCGACCCATTTGGAAGGTCAAGCGAGCCCGAATCGAGCATCGCCTCATTTCGGCGATTTTAGTGTGCTATTACACACCATTTTTTGGGTGATCGGGATTCCGGCGTCAAAAATGCCAAATTTGTTCGTGGGCGTCCGTCAAGAAGTTGTCTATGCATACGGTTGGCCATCACGGCTTTTCCGACCCATTTGGAAGGTCAAGCGAGCCCGAATCGAGCATCGCCTCATTTCGGCGATTTTTCGTGTGCTATTACACACCATTTTTTGGGTGATCGGGATTCGGCGTCAAAAATGCCAAATTTGTTCGTGGGCGTCCGTCAAGAAGTTGTCTATGCATCACGGTTGGCCATCACGGCTTTTCCGACCCATTTGGAAGGTCAAGCGAGCCCCGAATCGAGCATCGCCTCATTTCGGCGATTTTTAGTGTGCTATTACACACCATTTTTTGGGTGATCGGGATTCGGCGTCAAAAATGCCAAATTTGTTCGTGGGCGTCCGTCAAGAAGTTGTCTATGCATCACGGTTGGCCATCCACGGCTTTTCCGACCCATTTGGAAGGTCAAGCGAGCCGAATCGAGCATCGCCTCATTTCGGCGATTTTTCGTGTGCTATTACACACCATTTTTTGGGTGATCGGGATTCGGCGTCAAAAATGCCAAATTTGTTCGTGGGCGTCCGTCAAGAAGTTGTCTATGCATACGGTTGGCCATCCACGGCTTTTCCGACCCATTTGGAAGGTCAAGCGAGCCCGAATCGAGCATCGCCTCATTTCGGCGATTTTAGGTGTGCTATTACACACCATTTTTTGGGTGATCGGGATTCCGGCGTCAAAAATGCCAAATTTGTTCGTGGGCGTCCGTCAAGAAGTTGTCTATGCATACGGTTGGCCATCACGGCTTTTCCGACCCATTTGGAAGGTCAAGCGAGCCCGAATCGAGCATCGCCTCATTTCGGCGATTTTAGTGTGCTATTACACACCATTTTTTGGGTGATCGGGATTCGGCGTCAAAAATGCCAAATTTGTTCGTGGGCGTCCGTCAAGAAGTTGTCTATGCATACGGTTGGCCATCCACGGCTTTTCCGACCCATTTGGAAGGTCAAGCGAGCCCGAATCGAGCATCGCCTCATTTCGGCGATTTTAGTGTGCTATTACACACCATTTTTTGGGTGATCGGGATTCGGCGTCAAAAATGCCAAATTTGTTCGTGGGCGTCCGTCAAGAAGTTGTCTATGCATACGGTTGGCCATCCACGGCTTTTCCGACCCATTTGGAAGGTCAAGCGAGCCCGAATCGAGCATCGCCTCATTTCGGCGATTTTTAGTGTGCTATTACACACCATTTTTTGGGTGATCGGGATTCGGCGTCAAAAATGCCAAATTTGTTCGTGGGCGTCCGTCAAGAAGTTGTCTATGCATACGGTTGGCCATCCACGGCTTTTCCGACCCATTTGGAAGGTCAAAGCGAGCCCCGAATCGAGCATCGCCTCATTTCGGCGATTTTAGTGTGCTATTACACACCATTTTTTGGGTGATCGGGATTCGGCGTCAAAAATGCCAAATTTGTTCGTGGGCGTCCGTCAAGAAGTTGTCTATGCATACGGTTGGCCATCCACGGCTTTTCCGACCCATTTGGAAGGTCAAGCGAGCCCGAATCGAGCATCGCCTCATTTCGGCGATTTTAGTGTGCTATTACACACCATTTTTTGGGTGATCGGGATTCGGCGTCAAAAATGCCAAATTTGTTCGTGGGCGTCCGTCAAGAAGTTGTCTATGCATCACGGTTGGCCATCCACGGCTTTTCCGACCCATTTGGAAGGTCAAGCGAGCCGAATCGAGCATCGCCTCATTTCGGCGATTTTAGTGTGCTATTACACACCATTTTTTGGGTGATCGGGATTCGGCGTCAAAAATGCCAAATTTGTTCGTGGGCGTCCGTCAAGAAGTTGTCTATGCATCTGATTTGGCCATCACGGCTTTTCCGACCCATTTGGAAGGTCAAAGCGAGCCCCGAATCGAGCATCGCCTCATTTCGGCGATTTTAGGTGTGCTATTACACACCATTTTTTGGGTGATCGGGATTCCGGCGTCAAAAATGCCAAATTTGTTCGTGGGCGTCCGTCAAGAAGTTGTCTATGCATACGGTTGGCCATCCACGGCTTTTCCGACCCATTTGGAAGGTCAAAGCGAGCCCCGAATCGAGCATCGCCTCATTTCGGCGATTTTCGTGTGCTATTACACACCATTTTTTGGGTGATCGGGATTCCGGCGTCAAAAATGCCAAATTTGTTCGTGGGCGTCCGTCAAGAAGTTGTCTATGCATACGGTTGGCCATCCACGGCTTTTCCGACCCATTTGGAAGGTCAAGCGAGCCCGAATCGAGCATCGCCTCATTTCGGCGATTTTAGGTGTGCTATTACACACCATTTTTTGGGTGATCGGGATTCCGGCGTCAAAAATGCCAAATTTGTTCGTGGGCGTCCGTCAAGAAGTTGTCTATGCATACGGTTGGCCATCCACGGCTTTTCCGACCCATTTGGAAGGTCAAAGCGAGCCCCGAATCGAGCATCGCCTCATTTCGGCGATTTTCGTGTGCTATTACACACCATTTTTTGGGTGATCGGGATTCCGGCGTCAAAAATGCCAAATTTGTTCGTGGGCGTCCGTCAAGAAGTTGTCTATGCATCACGGTTGGCCATCCACGGCTTTTCCGACCCATTTGGAAGGTCAAAGCGAGCCCGAATCGAGCATCGCCTCATTTCGGCGATTTTAGTGTGCTATTACACACCATTTTTTGGGTGATCGGGATTCGGCGTCAAAAATGCCAAATTTGTTCGTGGGCGTCCGTCAAGAAGTTGTCTATGCATACGGTTGGCCATCCACGGCTTTTCCGACCCATTTGGAAGGTCAAGCGAGCCCCGAATCGAGCATCGCCTCATTTCGGCGATTTTAGTGTGCTATTACACACCATTTTTTGGGTGATCGGGATTCCGGCGTCAAAAATGCCAAATTTGTTCGTGGGCGTCCGTCAAGAAGTTGTCTATGCATACGGTTGGCCATCACGGCTTTTCCGACCCATTTGGAAGGTCAAGCGAGCCCGAATCGAGCATCGCCTCATTTCGGCGATTTTAGTGTGCTATTACACACCATTTTTTGGGTGATCGGGATTCCGGCGTCAAAAATGCCAAATTTGTTCGTGGGCGTCCGTCAAGAAGTTGTCTATGCATCACGGTTGGCCATCCACGGCTTTTCCGACCCATTTGGAAGGTCAAGCGAGCCCGAATCGAGCATCGCCTCATTTCGGCGATTTTCGTGTGCTATTACACACCATTTTTTGGGTGATCGGGATTCCGGCGTCAAAAATGCCAAATTTGTTCGTGGGCGTCCGTCAAGAAGTTGTCTATGCATACGGTTGGCCATCCACGGCTTTTCCGACCCATTTGGAAGGTCAAGCGAGCCCCGAATCGAGCATCGCCTCATTTCGGCGATTTTAGTGTGCTATTACACACCATTTTTTGGGTGATCGGGATTCCGGCGTCAAAAATGCCAAATTTGTTCGTGGGCGTCCGTCAAGAAGTTGTCTATGCATACGGTTGGCCATCCACGGCTTTTCCGACCCATTTGGAAGGTCAAGCGAGCCCGAATCGAGCATCGCCTCATTTCGGCGATTTTTAGTGTGCTATTACACACCATTTTTTGGGTGATCGGGATTCCGGCGTCAAAAATGCCAAATTTGTTCGTGGGCGTCCGTCAAGAAGTTGTCTATGCATCTGGTTGGCCATCACGGCTTTTCCGACCCATTTGGAAGGTCAAAGCGAGCCGAATCGAGCATCGCCTCATTTCGGCGATTTTAGTGTGCTATTACACACCATTTTTTGGGTGATCGGGATTCGGCGTCAAAAATGCCAAATTTGTTCGTGGGCGTCCGTCAAGAAGTTGTCTATGCATACGGTTGGCCATCACGGCTTTTCCGACCCATTTGGAAGGTCAAAGCGAGCCGAATCGAGCATCGCCTCATTTCGGCGATTTTAGGTGTGCTATTACACACCATTTTTTGGGTGATCGGGATTCCGGCGTCAAAATGCCAAATTTGTTCGTGGGCGTCCGTCAAGAAGTTGTCTATGCATCTGGTTGGCCATCCACGGCTTTTCCGACCCATTTGGAAGGTCAAGCGAGCCGAATCGAGCATCGCCTCATTTCGGCGATTTTAGTGTGCTATTACACACCATTTTTTGGGTGATCGGGATTCGGCGTCAAAAATGCCAAATTTGTTCGTGGGCGTCCGTCAAGAAGTTGTCTATGCATCACGGTTGGCCATCACGGCTTTTCCGACCCATTTGGAAGGTCAAGCGAGCCCGAATCGAGCATCGCCTCATTTCGGCGATTTTAGTGTGCTATTACACACCATTTTTTGGGTGATCGGGATTCCGGCGTCAAAAATGCCAAATTTGTTCGTGGGCGTCCGTCAAGAAGTTGTCTATGCATACGGTTGGCCATCACGGCTTTTCCGACCCATTTGGAAGGTCAAGCGAGCCGAATCGAGCATCGCCTCATTTCGGCGATTTTAGTGTGCTATTACACACCATTTTTTGGGTGATCGGGATTCCGGCGTCAAAAATGCCAAATTTGTTCGTGGGCGTCCGTCAAGAAGTTGTCTATGCATACGGTTGGCCATCCACGGCTTTTCCGACCCATTTGGAAGGTCAAGCGAGCCGAATCGAGCATCGCCTCATTTCGGCGATTTTAGGTGTGCTATTACACACCATTTTTTGGGTGATCGGGATTCGGCGTCAAAAATGCCAAATTTGTTCGTGGGCGTCCGTCAAGAAGTTGTCTATGCATACGGTTGGCCATCCACGGCTTTTCCGACCCATTTGGAAGGTCAAGCGAGCCGAATCGAGCATCGCCTCATTTCGGCGATTTTAGTGTGCTATTACACACCATTTTTTGGGTGATCGGGATTCGGCGTCAAAAATGCCAAATTTGTTCGTGGGCGTCCGTCAAGAAGTTGTCTATGCATCTGGTTGGCCATCCACGGCTTTTCCGACCCATTTGGAAGGTCAAGCGAGCCGAATCGAGCATCGCCTCATTTCGGCGATTTTAGGTGTGCTATTACACACCATTTTTTGGGTGATCGGGATTCCGGCGTCAAAAATGCCAAATTTGTTCGTGGGCGTCCGTCAAGAAGTTGTCTATGCATCACGGTTGGCCATCCACGGCTTTTCCGACCCATTTGGAAGGTCAAGCGAGCCGAATCGAGCATCGCCTCATTTCGGCGATTTTAGGTGTGCTATTACACACCATTTTTTGGGTGATCGGGATTCGGCGTCAAAAATGCCAAATTTGTTCGTGGGCGTCCGTCAAGAAGTTGTCTATGCATCACGGTTGGCCATCACGGCTTTTCCGACCCATTTGGAAGGTCAAGCGAGCCGAATCGAGCATCGCCTCATTTCGGCGATTTTAGTGTGCTATTACACACCATTTTTTGGGTGATCGGGATTCGGCGTCAAAAATGCCAAATTTGTTCGTGGGCGTCCGTCAAGAAGTTGTCTATGCATCACGGTTGGCCATCACGGCTTTTCCGACCCATTTGGAAGGTCAAAGCGAGCCCCGAATCGAGCATCGCCTCATTTGACGATTTTAGTGTGCTATTACACACCATTTTTTGGGTGATCGGGATTCGGCGTCAAAAATGCCAAATTTGTTCGTGGGCGTCCGTCAAGAAGTTGTCTATGCATACGGTTGGCCATCCACGGCTTTTCCGACCCATTTGGAAGGTCAAGCGAGCCGAATCGAGCATCGCCTCATTTCGGCGATTTTTCGTGTGCTATTACACACCATTTTTTGGGTGATCGGGATTCGGCGTCAAAAATGCCAAATTTGTTCGTGGGCGTCCGTCAAGAAGTTGTCTATGCATACGGTTGGCCATCCACGGCTTTTCCGACCCATTTGGAAGGTCAAGCGAGCCCGAATCGAGCATCGCCTCATTTCGGCGATTTTAGTGTGCTATTACACACCATTTTTTGGGTGATCGGGATTCGGCGTCAAAAATGCCAAATTTGTTCGTGGGCGTCCGTCAAGAAGTTGTCTATGCATACGGTTGGCCATCCACGGCTTTTCCGACCCATTTGGAAGGTCAAGCGAGCCGAATCGAGCATCGCCTCATTTCGGCGATTTTCGTGTGCTATTACACACCATTTTTTGGGTGATCGGGATTCGGCGTCAAAAATGCCAAATTTGTTCGTGGGCGTCCGTCAAGAAGTTGTCTATGCATACGGTTGGCCATCACGGCTTTTCCGACCCATTTGGAAGGTCAAGCGAGCCGAATCGAGCATCGCCTCATTTCGGCGATTTTAGTGTGCTATTACACACCATTTTTTGGGTGATCGGGATTCGGCGTCAAAAATGCCAAATTTGTTCGTGGGCGTCCGTCAAGAAGTTGTCTATGCATACGGTTGGCCATCCACGGCTTTTCCGACCCATTTGGAAGGTCAAGCGAGCCGAATCGAGCATCGCCTCATTTCGGCGATTTTTAGTGTGCTATTACACACCATTTTTTGGGTGATCGGGATTCGGCGTCAAAAATGCCAAATTTGTTCGTGGGCGTCCGTCAAGAAGTTGTCTATGCATACGGTTGGCCATCACGGCTTTTCCGACCCATTTGGAAGGTCAAGCGAGCCGAATCGAGCATCGCCTCATTTCGGCGATTTTAGGTGTGCTATTACACACCATTTTTTGGGTGATCGGGATTCGGCGTCAAAAATGCCAAATTTGTTCGTGGGCGTCCGTCAAGAAGTTGTCTATGCATACGGTTGGCCATCCACGGCTTTTCCGACCCATTTGGAAGGTCAAGCGAGCCCGAATCGAGCATCGCCTCATTTCGGCGATTTTAGTGTGCTATTACACACCATTTTTTGGGTGATCGGGATTCCGGCGTCAAAAATGCCAAATTTGTTCGTGGGCGTCCGTCAAGAAGTTGTCTATGCATCACGGTTGGCCATCCACGGCTTTTCCGACCCATTTGGAAGGTCAAAGCGAGCCCGAATCGAGCATCGCCTCATTTCGGCGATTTTAGTGTGCTATTACACACCATTTTTTGGGTGATCGGGATTCGGCGTCAAAAATGCCAAATTTGTTCGTGGGCGTCCGTCAAGAAGTTGTCTATGCATCTGGTTGGCCATCCACGGCTTTTCCGACCCATTTGGAAGGTCAAAGCGAGCCCCGAATCGAGCATCGCCTCATTTCGGCGATTTTCGTGTGCTATTACACACCATTTTTTGGGTGATCGGGATTCGGCGTCAAAAATGCCAAATTTGTTCGTGGGCGTCCGTCAAGAAGTTGTCTATGCATACGGTTGGCCATCACGGCTTTTCCGACCCATTTGGAAGGTCAAGCGAGCCCGAATCGAGCATCGCCTCATTTCGGCGATTTTAGGTGTGCTATTACACACCATTTTTTGGGTGATCGGGATTCCGGCGTCAAAAATGCCAAATTTGTTCGTGGGCGTCCGTCAAGAAGTTGTCTATGCATACGGTTGGCCATCCACGGCTTTTCCGACCCATTTGGAAGGTCAAAGCGAGCCGAATCGAGCATCGCCTCATTTCGGCGATTTTTAGTGTGCTATTACACACCATTTGTTGGGTGGGCGGGATTCCGGCGACAAAATGCCAAATTTGTTCGTGGACGTCCGTCAAGATGTTGTCTATGCATACGGTTGGCCATCACGGCTGTACCGACCCATTTGGAAGGTCAAGCGAGCCCGAATCGAGCATCGCCTCATTTCGGCGATTTTAGTGTGCTATTACACACCATTTTTTGGGTGATCGGGATTCGGCGTCAAAAATGCCAAATTTGTTCGTGGGCGTCCGTCAAGAAGTTGTCTATGCATACGGTTGGCCATCACGGCTTTTCCGACCCATTTGGAAGGTCAAGCGAGCCCGAATCGAGCATCGCCTCATTTCGGCGATTTTTCGTGTGCTATTACACACCATTTTTTGGGTGATCGGGATTCCGGCGTCAAAAATGCCAAATTTGTTCGTGGGCGTCCGTCAAGAAGTTGTCTATGCATCACGGTTGGCCATCACGGCTTTTCCGACCCATTTGGAAGGTCAAGCGAGCCCCGAATCGAGCATCGCCTCATTTCGGCGATTTTAGTGTGCTATTACACACCATTTTTTGGGTGATCGGGATTCCGGCGTCAAAAATGCCAAATTTGTTCGTGGGCGTCCGTCAAGAAGTTGTCTATGCATCACGGTTGGCCATCACGGCTTTTCCGACCCATTTGGAAGGTCAAGCGAGCCCGAATCGAGCATCGCCTCATTTCGGCGATTTTAGTGTGCTATTACACACCATTTTTTGGGTGATCGGGATTCCGGCGTCAAAAATGCCAAATTTGTTCGTGGGCGTCCGTCAAGAAGTTGTCTATGCATCACGGTTGGCCATCACGGCTTTTCCGACCCATTTGGAAGGTCAAAGCGAGCCGAATCGAGCATCGCCTCATTTCGGCGATTTTAGGTGTGCTATTACACACCATTTTTTGGGTGATCGGGATTCGGCGTCAAAAATGCCAAATTTGTTCGTGGGCGTCCGTCAAGAAGTTGTCTATGCATACGGTTGGCCATCCACGGCTTTTCCGACCCATTTGGAAGGTCAAGCGAGCCCGAATCGAGCATCGCCTCATTTCGGCGATTTTAGTGTGCTATTACACACCATTTTTTGGGTGATCGGGATTCGGCGTCAAAAATGCCAAATTTGTTCGTGGGCGTCCGTCAAGAAGTTGTCTATGCATCTGGTTGGCCATCCACGGCTTTTCCGACCCATTTGGAAGGTCAAAGCGAGCCGAATCGAGCATCGCCTCATTTCGGCGATTTTTCGTGTGCTATTACACACCATTTTTTGGGTGATCGGGATTCGGCGTCAAAATGCCAAATTTGTTCGTGGGCGTCCGTCAAGAAGTTGTCTATGCATACGGTTGGCCATCACGGCTTTTCCGACCCATTTGGAAGGTCAAGCGAGCCCGAATCGAGCATCGCCTCATTTCGGCGATTTTAGGTGTGCTATTACACACCATTTTTTGGGTGATCGGGATTCGGCGTCAAAAATGCCAAATTTGTTCGTGGGCGTCCGTCAAGAAGTTGTCTATGCATCACGGTTGGCCATCCACGGCTTTTCCGACCCATTTGGAAGGTCAAGCGAGCCCGAATCGAGCATCGCCTCATTTCGGCGATTTTTAGTGTGCTATTACACACCATTTTTTGGGTGATCGGGATTCGGCGTCAAAAATGCCAAATTTGTTCGTGGGCGTCCGTCAAGAAGTTGTCTATGCATACGGTTGGCCATCACGGCTTTTCCGACCCATTTGGAAGGTCAAGCGAGCCGAATCGAGCATCGCCTCATTTCGGCGATTTTAGTGTGCTATTACACACCATTTTTTGGGTGATCGGGATTCGGCGTCAAAAATGCCAAATTTGTTCGTGGGCGTCCGTCAAGAAGTTGTCTATGCATCACGGTTGGCCATCACGGCTTTTCCGACCCATTTGGAAGGTCAAAGCGAGCCCCGAATCGAGCATCGCCTCATTTCGGCGATTTTCGTGTGCTATTACACACCATTTTTTGGGTGATCGGGATTCGGCGTCAAAAATGCCAAATTTGTTCGTGGGCGTCCGTCAAGAAGTTGTCTATGCATACGGTTGGCCATCCACGGCTTTTCCGACCCATTTGGAAGGTCAAGCGAGCCCGAATCGAGCATCGCCTCATTTCGGCGATTTTAGTGTGCTATTACACACCATTTTTTGGGTGATCGGGATTCGGCGTCAAAAATGCCAAATTTGTTCGTGGGCGTCCGTCAAGAAGTTGTCTATGCATCACGGTTGGCCATCACGGCTTTTCCGACCCATTTGGAAGGTCAAGCGAGCCCGAATCGAGCATACGCCTCATTTCGGCGATTTTAGTGTGCTATTACACACCATTTTTTGGGTGATCGGGATTCGGCGTCAAAAATGCCAAATTTGTTCGTGGGCGTCCGTCAAGAAGTTGTCTATGCATACGGTTGGCCATCCACGGCTTTTCCGACCCATTTGGAAGGTCAAAGCGAGCCCGAATCGAGCATCGCCTCATTTCGGCGATTTTTAGTGTGCTATTACACACCATTTTTTGGGTGATCGGGATTCGGCGTCAAAAATGCCAAATTTGTTCGTGGGCGTCCGTCAAGAAGTTGTCTATGCATACGGTTGGCCATCACGGCTTTTCCGACCCATTTGGAAGGTCAAGCGAGCCCAGAATCGAGCATCGCCTCATTTCGGCGATTTTAGTGTGCTATTACACACCATTTTTTGGGTGATCGGGATTCCGGCGTCAAAAATGCCAAATTTGTTCGTGGGCGTCCGTCAAGAAGTTGTCTATGCATACGGTTGGCCATCACGGCTTTTCCGACCCATTTGGAAGGTCAAGCGAGCCCGAATCGAGCATCGCCTCATTTCGGCGATTTTAGGTGTGCTATTACACACCATTTTTTGGGTGATCGGGATTCGGCGTCAAAAATGCCAAATTTGTTCGTGGGCGTCCGTCAAGAAGTTGTCTATGCATACGGTTGGCCATCCACGGCTTTTCCGACCCATTTGGAAGGTCAAGCGAGCCCGAATCGAGCATCGCCTCATTTCGGCGATTTTTAGTGTGCTATTACACACCATTTTTTGGGTGATCGGGATTCGGCGTCAAAAATGCCAAATTTGTTCGTGGGCGTCCGTCAAGAAGTTGTCTATGCATCTGATTTGGCCATCACGGCTTTTCCGACCCATTTGGAAGGTCAAGCGAGCCCGAATCGAGCATCGCCTCATTTCGGCGATTTTTAGTGTGCTATTACACACCATTTTTTGGGTGATCGGGATTCGGCGTCAAAAATGCCAAATTTGTTCGTGGGCGTCCGTCAAGAAGTTGTCTATGCATACGGTTGGCCATCACGGCTTTTCCGACCCATTTGGAAGGTCAAGCGAGCCCCGAATCGAGCATCGCCTCATTTCGGCGATTTTAGTGTGCTATTACACACCATTTTTTGGGTGATCGGGATTCGGCGTCAAAAATGCCAAATTTGTTCGTGGGCGTCCGTCAAGAAGTTGTCTATGCATACGGTTGGCCATCCACGGCTTTTCCGACCCATTTGGAAGGTCAAAGCGAGCCGAATCGAGCATCGCCTCATTTCGGCGATTTTAGTGTGCTATTACACACCATTTTTTGGGTGATCGGGATTCGGCGTCAAAAATGCCAAATTTGTTCGTGGGCGTCCGTCAAGAAGTTGTCTATGCATACGGTTGGCCATCCACGGCTTTTCCGACCCATTTGGAAGGTCAAGCGAGCCCGAATCGAGCATCGCCTCATTTCGGCGATTTTAGTGTGCTATTACACACCATTTTTTGGGTGATCGGGATTCCGGCGTCAAAAATGCCAAATTTGTTCGTGGGCGTCCGTCAAGAAGTTGTCTATGCATCTGATTTGGCCATCACGGCTTTTCCGACCCATTTGGAAGGTCAAGCGAGCCGAATCGAGCATCGCCTCATTTCGGCGATTTTAGTGTGCTATTACACACCATTTTTTGGGTGATCGGGATTCGGCGTCAAAAATGCCAAATTTGTTCGTGGGCGTCCGTCAAGAAGTTGTCTATGCATCACGGTTGGCCATCCACGGCTTTTCCGACCCATTTGGAAGGTCAAAGCGAGCCCGAATCGAGCATCGCCTCATTTCGGCGATTTTAGTGTGCTATTACACACCATTTTTTGGGTGATCGGGATTCCGGCGTCAAAAATGCCAAATTTGTTCGTGGGCGTCCGTCAAGAAGTTGTCTATGCATACGGTTGGCCATCACGGCTTTTCCGACCCATTTGGAAGGTCAAGCGAGCCGAATCGAGCATCGCCTCATTTCGGCGATTTTTAGTGTGCTATTACACACCATTTTTTGGGTGATCGGGATTCGGCGTCAAAAATGCCAAATTTGTTCGTGGGCGTCCGTCAAGAAGTTGTCTATGCATACGGTTGGCCATCCACGGCTTTTCCGACCCATTTGGAAGGTCAAGCGAGCCGAATCGAGCATCGCCTCATTTCGGCGATTTTAGTGTGCTATTACACACCATTTTTTGGGTGATCGGGATTCCGGCGTCAAAAATGCCAAATTTGTTCGTGGGCGTCCGTCAAGAAGTTGTCTATGCATCACGGTTGGCCATCACGGCTTTTCCGACCCATTTGGAAGGTCAAAGCGAGGCCCGAATCGAGCATCGCCTCATTTCGGCGATTTTAGGTGTGCTATTACACACCATTTTTTGGGTGATCGGGATTCCGGCGTCAAAAATGCCAAATTTGTTCGTGGGCGTCCGTCAAGAAGTTGTCTATGCATCACGGTTGGCCATCCACGGCTTTTCCGACCCATTTGGAAGGTCAAGCGAGCCACGAATCGAGCATCGCCTCATTTCGGCGATTTTTAGTGTGCTATTACACACCATTTTTTGGGTGATCGGGATTCGGCGTCAAAAATGCCAAATTTGTTCGTGGGCGTCCGTCAAGAAGTTGTCTATGCATCACGGTTGGCCATCCACGGCTTTTCCGACCCATTTGGAAGGTCAAAGCGAGCCCGAATCGAGCATCGCCTCATTTCGGCGATTTTAGTGTGCTATTACACACCATTTTTTGGGTGATCGGGATTCGGCGTCAAAATGCCAAATTTGTTCGTGGGCGTCCGTCAAGAAGTTGTCTATGCATCACGGTTGGCCATCACGGCTTTTCCGACCCATTTGGAAGGTCAAGCGAGCCCGAATCGAGCATCGCCTCATTTCGGCGATTTTTAGTGTGCTATTACACACCATTTTTTGGGTGATCGGGATTCCGGCGTCAAAAATGCCAAATTTGTTCGTGGGCGTCCGTCAAGAAGTTGTCTATGCATACGGTTGGCCATCCACGGCTTTTCCGACCCATTTGGAAGGTCAAGCGAGCCGAATCGAGCATCGCCTCATTTCGGCGATTTTAGTGTGCTATTACACACCATTTTTTGGGTGATCGGGATTCGGCGTCAAAAATGCCAAATTTGTTCGTGGGCGTCCGTCAAGAAGTTGTCTATGCATCACGGTTGGCCATCACGGCTTTTCCGACCCATTTGGAAGGTCAAGCGAGGCCCGAATCGAGCATCGCCTCATTTCGGCGATTTTAGGTGTGCTATTACACACCATTTTTTGGGTGATCGGGATTCGGCGTCAAAAATGCCAAATTTGTTCGTGGGCGTCCGTCAAGAAGTTGTCTATGCATCTGATTTGGCCATCCACGGCTTTTCCGACCCATTTGGAAGGTCAAGCGAGCCCGAATCGAGCATCGCCTCATTTCGGCGATTTTAGTGTGCTATTACACACCATTTTTTGGGTGATCGGGATTCGGCGTCAAAAATGCCAAATTTGTTCGTGGGCGTCCGTCAAGAAGTTGTCTATGCATACGGTTGGCCATCACGGCTTTTCCGACCCATTTGGTAGGTCAAAGCGAGCCCGAATCGAGCATCGCCTCATTTCGGCGATTTTAGTGTGCTATTACACACCATTTTTTGGGTGATCGGGATTCGGCGTCAAAAATGCCAAATTTGTTCGTGGGCGTCCGTCAAGAAGTTGTCTATGCATCTGATTTGGCCATCACGGCTTTTCCGACCCATTTGGAAGGTCAAAGCGAGCCCGAATCGAGCATCGCCTCATTTCGGCGATTTTAGGTGTGCTATTACACACCATTTTTTGGGTGATCGGGATTCCGGCGTCAAAAATGCCAAATTTGTTCGTGGGCGTCCGTCAAGAAGTTGTCTATGCATACGGTTGGCCATCCACGGCTTTTCCGACCCATTTGGAAGGTCAAGCGAGCCCCGAATCGAGCATCGCCTCATTTCGGCGATTTTAGTGTGCTATTACACACCATTTTTTGGGTGATCGGGATTCGGCGTCAAAAATGCCAAATTTGTTCGTGGGCGTCCGTCAAGAAGTTGTCTATGCATCACGGTTGGCCATCACGGCTTTTCCGACCCATTTGGAAGGTCAAGCGAGCCCGAATCGAGCATCGCCTCATTTCGGCGATTTTAGGTGTGCTATTACACACCATTTTTTGGGTGATCGGGATTCGGCGTCAAAAATGCCAAATTTGTTCGTGGGCGTCCGTCAAGAAGTTGTCTATGCATACGGTTGGCCATCCACGGCTTTTCCGACCCATTTGGAAGGTCAAGCGAGCCCGAATCGAGCATCGCCTCATTTCGGCGATTTTAGTGTGCTATTACACACCATTTTTTGGGTGATCGGGATTCCGGCGTCAAAAATGCCAAATTTGTTCGTGGGCGTCCGTCAAGAAGTTGTCTATGCATCTGATTTGGCCATCACGGCTTTTCCGACCCATTTGGAAGGTCAAGCGAGCCCGAATCGAGCATCGCCTCATTTCGGCGATTTTAGTGTGCTATTACACACCATTTTTTGGGTGATCGGGATTCCGGCGTCAAAAATGCCAAATTTGTTCGTGGGCGTCCGTCAAGAAGTTGTCTATGCATACGGTTGGCCATCCACGGCTTTTCCGACCCATTTGGAAGGTCAAAGCGAGCCCGAATCGAGCATCGCCTCATTTCGGCGATTTTTAGTGTGCTATTACACACCATTTTTTGGGTGATCGGGATTCCGGCGTCAAAAATGCCAAATTTGTTCGTGGGCGTCCGTCAAGAAGTTGTCTATGCATACGGTTGGCCATCCACGGCTTTTCCGACCCATTTGGAAGGTCAAGCGAGCCGAATCGAGCATCGCCTCATTTCGGCGATTTTAGTGTGCTATTACACACCATTTTTTGGGTGATCGGGATTCCGGCGTCAAAAATGCCAAATTTGTTCGTGGGCGTCCGTCAAGAAGTTGTCTATGCATCACGGTTGGCCATCCACGGCTTTTCCGACCCATTTGGAAGGTCAAGCGAGCCGAATCGAGCATCGCCTCATTTCGGCGATTTTTAGTGTGCTATTACACACCATTTTTTGGGTGATCGGGATTCCGGCGTCAAAAATGCCAAATTTGTTCGTGGGCGTCCGTCAAGAAGTTGTCTATGCATCACGGTTGGCCATCCACGGCTTTTCCGACCCATTTGGAAGGTCAAAGCGAGCCCGAATCGAGCATCGCCTCATTTCGGCGATTTTTAGTGTGCTATTACACACCATTTTTTGGGTGATCGGGATTCCGGCGTCAAAAATGCCAAATTTGTTCGTGGGCGTCCGTCAAGAAGTTGTCTATGCATACGGTTGGCCATCCACGGCTTTTCCGACCCATTTGGAAGGTCAAGCGAGCCCGAATCGAGCATACGCCTCATTTCGGCGATTTTTAGTGTGCTATTACACACCATTTTTTGGGGGATCGGTATTCCGTCGTCAAAAATGGGAAATGTGTTCGTGGGCGTCCGTCAAGAAGTTGTCTATGCATACGGTTGGCCAGCACGGCTTTTCCGTCCCATTTGGAAGTTCAAAGCGAGCCGAATCGAGCATCGCCTCATTTCGGCGATTTTAGTGTGCTATTACACACCATTTTTTGGGTGATCGGAGTTCGGCGCCAAATATGCCAATTTTGTTCGTGGCCGTCCGTCAAGAAGTTGTCTATGCATACGGTTGGCCACCACGGCTTTTCCGACCCATTTGGAAGGTCAACCAAGCCCCGAATCGAGCATACGCCTCATTTCGACGATTTTTGTGTGCTATTACACACCATTTTTTGGGTGATCGGGATTCGACGTCAAAAATGCCAAATTTGCTCCTGGGCGCACGTCAAGAAGTTGTCTATGCATCCGGTTGGCCATCACGGCTTTTCCGACCCATTTGGAAGGTCAAGCGAGCCCGAATCGAGCATCGCCTCATTTCGGCGATTTTCGTGTGCTATTACACACCATTTTTTGGGTGATCGGGATTCGGCGTCAAAATGCCAAATTTGTTCGTGGGCGTCCGTCAAGAAGTTGTCTATGCATCACGGTTGGCCATCACGGCTTTTCCGACCCATTTGGAAGGTCAAGCGAGCCGAATCGAGCATCGCCTCATTTCGGCGATTTTAGTGTGCTATTACACACCATTTTTTGGGTGATCGGGATTCGGCGTCAAAAATGCCAAATTTGTTCGTGGGCGTCCGTCAAGAAGTTGTCTATGCATCACGGTTGGCCATCCACGGCTTTTCCGACCCATTTGGAAGGTCAAGCGAGCCGAATCGAGCATCGCCTCATTTCGGCGATTTTTCGTGTGCTATTACACACCATTTTTTGGGTGATCGGGATTCCGGCGTCAAAAATGCCAAATTTGTTCGTGGGCGTCCGTCAAGAAGTTGTCTATGCATCACGGTTGGCCATCCACGGCTTTTCCGACCCATTTGGAAGGTCAAGCGAGCCGAATCGAGCATCGCCTCATTTCGGCGATTTTAGTGTGCTATTACACACCATTTTTTGGGTGATCGGGATTCGGCGTCAAAAATGCCAAATTTGTTCGTGGGCGTCCGTCAAGAAGTTGTCTATGCATCTGATTTGGCCATCACGGCTTTTCCGACCCATTTGGAAGGTCAAGCGAGCCCGAATCGAGCATACGCCTCATTTCGGCGATTTTAGTGTGCTATTACACACCATTTTTTGGGTGATCGGGATTCGGCGTCAAAAATGCCAAATTTGTTCGTGGGCGTCCGTCAAGAAGTTGTCTATGCATACGGTTGGCCATCCACGGCTTTTCCGACCCATTTGGAAGGTCAAGCGAGCCCGAATCGAGCATCGCCTCATTTCGGCGATTTTTCGTGTGCTATTACACACCATTTTTTGGGTGATCGGGATTCCGGCGTCAAAAATGCCAAATTTGTTCGTGGGCGTCCGTCAAGAAGTTGTCTATGCATACGGTTGGCCATCACGGCTTTTCCGACCCATTTGGAAGGTCAAGCGAGCCGAATCGAGCATCGCCTCATTTCGGCGATTTTAGTGTGCTATTACACACCATTTTTTGGGTGATCGGGATTCGGCGTCAAAAATGCCAAATTTGTTCGTGGGCGTCCGTCAAGAAGTTGTCTATGCATACGGTTGGCCATCACGGCTTTTCCGACCCATTTGGAAGGTCAAGCGAGCCCGAATCGAGCATCGCCTCATTTCGGCGATTTTAGTGTGCTATTACACACCATTTTTTGGGTGATCGGGATTCGGCGTCAAAAATGCCAAATTTGTTCGTGGGCGTCCGTCAAGAAGTTGTCTATGCATCACGGTTGGCCATCACGGCTTTTCCGACCCATTTGGAAGGTCAAGCGAGCCCCGAATCGAGCATCGCCTCATTTCGGCGATTTTAGGTGTGCTATTACACACCATTTTTTGGGTGATCGGGATTCCGGCGTCAAAAATGCCAAATTTGTTCGTGGGCGTCCGTCAAGAAGTTGTCTATGCATACGGTTGGCCATCACGGCTTTTCCGACCCATTTGGAAGGTCAAGCGAGCCCGAATCGAGCATCGCCTCATTTCGGCGATTTTAGTGTGCTATTACACACCATTTTTTGGGTGATCGGGATTCGGCGTCAAAAATGCCAAATTTGTTCGTGGGCGTCCGTCAAGAAGTTGTCTATGCATACGGTTGGCCATCCACGGCTTTTCCGACCCATTTGGAAGGTCAAGCGAGCCGAATCGAGCATCGCCTCATTTCGGCGATTTTAGTGTGCTATTACACACCATTTTTTGGGTGATCGGGATTCGGCGTCAAAAATGCCAAATTTGTTCGTGGGCGTCCGTCAAGAAGTTGTCTATGCATACGGTTGGCCATCCACGGCTTTTCCGACCCATTTGGAAGGTCAAGCGAGCCGAATCGAGCATCGCCTCATTTCGGCGATTTTAGTGTGCTATTACACACCATTTTTTGGGTGATCGGGATTCGGCGTCAAAAATGCCAAATTTGTTCGTGGGCGTCCGTCAAGAAGTTGTCTATGCATACGGTTGGCCATCCACGGCTTTTCCGACCCATTTGGAAGGTCAAGCGAGCCGAATCGAGCATCGCCTCATTTCGGCGATTTTTAGTGTGCTATTACACACCATTTTTTGGGTGATCGGGATTCGGCGTCAAAAATGCCAAATTTGTTCGTGGGCGTCCGTCAAGAAGTTGTCTATGCATACGGTTGGCCATCACGGCTTTTCCGACCCATTTGGAAGGTCAAGCGAGCCCGAATCGAGCATACGCCTCATTTCGGCGATTTTAGGTGTGCTATTACACACCATTTTTTGGGTGATCGGGATTCGGCGTCAAAATGCCAAATTTGTTCGTGGGCGTCCGTCAAGAAGTTGTCTATGCATCACGGTTGGCCATCACGGCTTTTCCGACCCATTTGGAAGGTCAAGCGAGCCCCGAATCGAGCATCGCCTCATTTCGGCGATTTTTAGTGTGCTATTACACACCATTTTTTGGGTGATCGGAGTTCGGCGTCAAAAATGCCAAATTTGTTCGTGGGCGTCCGTCAAGAAGTTGTCTATGCATCACGGTTGGCCATCACGGCTTTTCCGACCCATTTGGAAGGTCAAGCGAGCCCGAATCGAGCATACGCCTCATTTCGGCGATTTTTCGTGTGCTATTACACACCATTTTTTGGGTGATCGGGATTCGGCGTCAAAAATGCCAAATTTGTTCGTGGGCGTCCGTCAAGAAGTTGTCTATGCATACGGTTGGCCATCACGGCTTTTCCGACCCATTTGGAAGGTCAAGCGAGCCGAATCGAGCATCGCCTCATTTCGGCGATTTTAGTGTGCTATTACACACCATTTTTTGGGTGATCGGGATTCGGCGTCAAAAATGCCAAATTTGTTCGTGGGCGTCCGTCAAGAAGTTGTCTATGCATCTGATTTGGCCATCACGGCTTTTCCGACCCATTTGGAAGGTCAAAGCGAGCCCGAATCGAGCATCGCCTCATTTCGGCGATTTTTAGTGTGCTATTACACACCATTTTTGGGTGATCGGGATTCCGGCGTCAAAAATGCCAAATTTGTTCGTGGGCGTCCGTCAAGAAGTTGTCTATGCATCTGATTTGGCCATCACGGCTTTTCCGACCCATTTGGAGGGTCAAACGGGCCCCGAATCGAGCATACGCCTCATTTCGGCGATTTTAGGTGTGCTATTACACACCATTTTTGGGTGATCGGGATTCGGCGTCAAAAATGCCAAATTTGTTCGTGGGCGTCCGTCAAGAAGTTGTCTATGCATCACGGTTGGCCATCCACGGCTTTTCCGACCCATTTGGAAGGTCAAAGCGAGCCCGAATCGAGCATCGCCTCATTTCGGCGATTTTAGTGTGCTATTACACACCATTTTTTGGGTGATCGGGATTCCGGCGTCAAAAATGCCAAATTTGTTCGTGGGCGTCCGTCAAGAAGTTGTCTATGCATCACGGTTGGCCATCCACGGCTTTTCCGACCCATTTGGAAGGTCAAGCGAGCCCGAATCGAGCATCGCCTCATTTCGGCGATTTTCGTGTGCTATTACACACCATTTTTTGGGTGATCGGGATTCCGGCGTCAAAAATGCCAAATTTGTTCGTGGGCGTCCGTCAAGAAGTTGTCTATGCATCACGGTTGGCCATCCACGGCTTTTCCGACCCATTTGGAAGGTCAAGCGAGCCCGAATCGAGCATCGCCTCATTTCGGCGATTTTAGTGTGCTATTACACACCATTTTTTGGGTGATCGGGATTCCGGCGTCAAAAATGCCAAATTTGTTCGTGGGCGTCCGTCAAGAAGTTGTCTATGCATCTGGTTGGCCATCACGGCTTTTCCGACCCATTTGGAAGGTCAAGCGAGCCGAATCGAGCATCGCCTCATTTCGGCGATTTTAGTGTGCTATTACACACCATTTTTTGGGTGATCGGGATTCGGCGTCAAAAATGCCAAATTTGTTCGTGGGCGTCCGTCAAGAAGTTGTCTATGCATCTGATTTGGCCATCACGGCTTTTCCGACCC
>JAPXVU010000102.1:0-21605 GCA_027789145.1 Solanum arcanum
CATCGCCGCCATCAGCACTGCTCGATCCCATGTGACTATGTTATCCGCGGTGTGGGGAAGCGATGACGCACGAGCGACCATAAGAACTTGGCGACGAACGTGAGGTTGGCCTTCTTGATGGCCCCCTTCGGCTCGGTGACCCAGTCGGCACCCTCGCCGTCGACTGATAGATGCAGGGCCATCCACCTCTTGGTGGTCTCTCTCAGTGTCCGCTCGCGCATGAAGTGGCCCTCCTTGACTATCTGCCAGCGATAGTCAAACTCAGCAGTGGTGGGGGTCCGCGTAGCCTCAGCACTCTCGCCGTATAGGAACCGGCGGATGGCGGGGAGGAAATGTCGACACGCGCCTCGGACTAGCACCTGCTCCAATGGGGCCTGTTTCGCGGGAGCAGCCCGCCTGTCGATCTGTGATCGGAGAGTCGCTACGTAGGACGCGTAGAACTCTCGGACCATCTCCTCACTATAGCGTCCCAATGGACGGGCTGTCCACTCTAGGCGATGCCGGGTGAAGATGTTGTGGATGTCCGGCATCGAAGGGAGACTCCCTGTAAGTACCCGCCGCTCCAAGGTGAGTGTCCGAGTCATTACCCCCTTATCAGTAAGGAATTTGGCGTCGGAGTACACTTGAAACTGGCCCTCGACGCACCACCGGTTTGGCTGATGCAGTCTTTGGAGTGGGGGCCGGCTGTGCGCCGGATGTGGAGTCTGGCCATCGGTCTCATCGAGGCCGACGCCAGCGATGCGGGTGCGGGAACCTCGGCCAGATCCTGAAGCTTCCTCGGACCAGGATACTCCTAAGCGAGCCTCGCCTTCGTTGGTGGCCGACCCGGAGGGTGTGCGGTCGATGTCGCTCCTCATCGACCAGGAGGCGATGACTACGCCGACGCCACCGTCTTCTTGGGTGTGGCTCGGGGCACGTGCGGCAGCAGGAAGGCGGAGGTGCCGGGGCATGTATTCGGGTCCCGCTCATCATCGGACTGATGATCAAGCGTCTGACGGGCCACAGACTTGGATCGCCGCGTGCGTAAGCTTCGGTCTTGCTTAGGTGCCATGGTCGATAGTACGAAAAGGATCACTATTAGTACGAGTAATATCAAACAAGAAAAGCAAGCCCATACAACATAAAACATTTAAAATAGTATGTTAGTGATAGTGGCGTATCACACGGGACCGATGACGGCTCGTCGTGGCTACGACGGACCGTCATGAGGTCCGTCGTGTTGTACTTGGTCGAAATTCATAGAAAGAACCCTGAAAGAGGGTCTCTGACCATCATGACGGTCATGCAGGACGGACCGTCGTGGGTGTGACGGTCCGTCGTTAGTGTCCGTCGTTGAACACTTGGAAAATTTTTAGAGACCCTTAGAAACAGGGTCTCTGACAAACATGACGCTCGTGCAGGACGGACCGTAGTGAGTGTGACGGTCCGTCGTAAGTATCCGTCGTTGGACACTTGGAATATTTTTAGAGACCCTTAGAAACAGAGTCTCTGGACACTTACGACGGACCGTCACACCCACGACGCCAAAATTTGATACGCTCAAACTTACTTCTCAAATGAGAAGTAAAGCGGTCGTGTCAAGTAAATAACCCAACTAGTGAGGTTGGGATCGTTCCCACGAGGAAAATAGTCTAGACTTAACTTTAACCTAGTATTACTATCGTTCGGTCAATAACTTTCTTGGAAAGTAGAAATATAAAAAGGGGGTTTGTATAACCTAATGAGTAAAAATAACTAATGTAATTGAAAGAGACAGTTGACAGCTTTTAATATTGGGTTTTAATCAATGAATTAAAGTAACTAGGGTTTACGTGTTCCCCACAGGTTCGTAACTTGATAATTCTAACTATAACAATTCTTTCCTAGTATCTTGCATGCAAAGTGACAAGTTATGTATTTCTAAATCCTTGGTCCGGCATCTAGAAAATCTCACTCCGCACCTTGGTCCGGCTACGTGTGTTGCTTTCCTAACCCTTATCTTTACCTCATATTAAGCATCATATTCGATATTTGACTAAGTTATACCTCGTACCAATCAATACTAGCCTATTAGATAGTATACACTAAATCTATGTTAATAATTCTTTTCCTATTATCTACCTCCTTGGTCCGGCAAGTAGCATTTAGGCGAGTTCTAACGTTGATCATCCGTTAAAAAGACTTCTAAGCGAAAGAATTATTAATACATGCAAGACACTATTCTAGAATTGTTATTTTAGTTAGGGTTTATCTCATTATTTGCCTATGGTTCCCACAACCCTAGTTATGGAATTTAGTTACTCATAGCCATAAACACAATATTCAAATCTGTTAAATTAGAATTCATGTACTTACTTCAATGAGAAAGAATAAAGTCCGAAAATATGCTTGATTAATCACCAAAAATCACTTGTATCAATCTCCAATAATCGAACACTCAAAAACACAAAGTATTATAATCACAAAGTCTAACTATATCGAATTTGATAATCAAAGAGTCTAACCCCAAAAACGAGGTTTTTCGAACTATTTATAAAAAAATAAAAACCTAATTAAATAAGGATTCTAATTTCTGGAAATCTGCCAAAACGCGGCTGGGTCGACGGACCACGGGACGGACCGTCGTAGTCATGACGGACCGTCGTGGGCTCCGTCGTCCCACACTTGTCCAATTTCTTCTGCTGCTTCTTCATTCCCCTCGACGGCAAGTGTGACGGACCGTCATAGGCACGACGGTCCGTCGAGGGTCTTCGTTTCAAAATACTTCAACTCCTGGAATCTGGGTACTGGGATCACTTCTCTGATCTTCACGACGGACATGCAGGACGGACCGTCATGGCCATGACGGACCGTCACAAGCTTCGTAATCCCACACTTGGTCAGACTTCCCCATCTTCCTTCGGCTGACTACTCTACGCTGCCACCTACGGACCGTCACAAGCACGACGGACCGTCATAAGCTCCGTAGGTGGTCTCTTCTGCATTTTTCGCTCAAAATCTCCGCATTCAGCTTTAGACAGATTTCCTGCAAAACAAGGAAAAACTTATATCAAAATTAGCACAAAAAGGCTTTCAGACACACTAAACTTAAGGAAAGAGTATTAACTATACCGTGAAACCACGGTATATCAGTCAAAAATGCAAAAAATTTTCGTGGACGTCCGTCAAGACCTTGTCTATGCATACGGTTGGCCATCACGGATTGTCCGGCCCATTTGGAGGATCAAACGAGTCCCGAAGCGATCATACGCCTCATTTTGACGATTTTCGTGTGCTATAGCACACCATTTTTTGGGTGATCCGGATTCCGACGTCAAAAATGCCAAATTTTTCGTGGACGTCCGTCAAGACCTTGTCTATGCATACGGTTGGCCATCACGGATTGTCCGGCCTATTTGGAGGGTCAAACGAGCCCCGAAGCGAGCATAAGCCTCATTTCGACGATTTTCGTGTGCTATAGCACACCATTTTTTGGGTGATCCGGATTCGACGTCAAAAATGCCAAATTTTTTCGTGGACGTCCGTCAAGACCTTGTCTATGCATACGGTTGGCCATCACGGATTGTCCGGCCCATTTGGAGGGTCAAACGAGCCCCGAAGCGAGCATACGCCTCATTTCGACGATTTTCGTGTGCTATAGCACACCATTTTTTGGGTGAT
The DNA here is from genome assembly GCA_027789145.1 of Solanum arcanum. Lineage (NCBI taxonomy): Eukaryota > Viridiplantae > Streptophyta > Magnoliopsida > Solanales > Solanaceae > Solanum > Solanum arcanum. The sequence goes on from JAPXVU010000102.1 coordinate 3,640, forward strand.
CCGGATTCCGACGTCAAAAATGCCAAATGTTTTCGTGGACGTCCGTCAAGACCTTGTCTATGCATACGGTTGGCCACCACGGATTGTCCGGCCCATTTGGAGGGTCAAACGAGCCCCGAAGCGAGCATACGCCTCATTTCGACGATTTTCGTGTGCTATAGCACACCATTTTTTGGGTGATCCGGATTTCGACGTCAAAAATGCCAAATTTTTTCGTGGACATCCGTCAAGACCTTGTCTATGCATAGGTTGGACATCACGGATTGTCCGGCCCATTTGGAGGGTCAAACGAGCCCCGAAGCGAGCATACGCCTCATTTCGACGATTTTCGTGTGCAATAGCACACCATTTTTTGGGTGATCCGGATTCCGACGTCAAAAATGCCAAATTTTTCGTGGACATCCGTCAAGACCTTGTCTATGCATACGGTTGGCCATCACGGATTGTCCGGCCCATTTGGAGGGTCAAACGAGCCCCGAAGCGAGCATACGCCTCATTTCGACGATTTTTGTGTGCTATAGCACACATTTTTTTGGGTGATCCGGATTCCGACGTCAAAAATGCCAAAATGTTTTCGTGGACGTCCGTCAAGACCTTGTCTATGCATACGGTTGGCCATCACGGATTGTCCGGCCCATTTGGAGGGTCAAACGAGCCCCGAAACGAGCATACGCCTCATTTCGATGATTTTCGTGTGCTATAGCACACTATTTTTTTGGGTGATCTGGATTCCAACGTCAAAAATGCCAAATTTTTGCATGGACGTCCGTCAAGACCTTGTCTATGCATATGGTTGGCCATCACGGATTGTCCGGCCCATTTGGAGGGTCAAACGAGCCGGCATACGCCTCATTTCGACGATTTTCGTGTGCTATAGCACACCATTTTTTGGGTGATCCGGATTCCGACGTCAAAAATGCCAAATTTTTTCGTGGACGTCCGTCAAGACCTTGTATATGCATACGGTTGGCCATCACGGATTGTCCGGCCCATTTGGAGGGTCAAACGAGCCCCGAAGCGAGCATACGCCTCATTTCGACTATTTTCGTGTGCTATAGCACACCATTTTTTGGGTGATCCGGATTCCGACGTGAAAAATGCCAAATTTTTCGTGGACTTCCGTCAAGACCTTGTCTATGCATACGGTTGGCCATCACGGATTGTCCAGCCCATTTGGAGGGTCAAACGAGCCCCAAAGCGAGCATACGCCTCATTTCGACGATTTTTGTGTGCTATAGCACACCATTTTTTGGGTGATCCGGATTCCGACGTTAAAAATGCCAAATTTTTTCGTGGACGTCCGTCAAGACCTTGTCTATGCATACGGTTGGCCATCACGGATTGTCCGGCCCATTTGGAGGGTCAAACGACCCCCGAAGCGAGAATACGCCTCATTTCGACGATTTTCGTGTGCTATAGCACACCATTTTTTGGGTGATCCGGACTCCGACGTCAAAATAGCCTAATTTTTTTGTGGACATCCGTCAAGACCTTGTCTATGCATACAGTTGGCCATCACAGATTTTCCGGCCCATTTGGAGGGTCAAACGAGCCCCGAAGCGAGCATACGCCTCATTTGGACGATTTTCGTGTGCTATAGCACACCATTTTTTGGGTGATCCAGATTCCGACGTCAAAAATGCAAAATTTTTCGTGGACGTCCGTCAAGACCTTTTCTATGCATACGGTTGGCCATCACGGATTGTCCGGCCCATTTGGAGGGTCAAACGAGCCACAAAGCGAGCATACGCCACATTTCGACGATTTTCGTGTGCTATAGCACACCATTTTTGGGTGATCCGGATTCCGACGTTAAAAATGCCAAATTTTTTCGTGGACGTCCGTCAAGACCTTGTCTATGCATACGGTTGTCCATCACGGATTGTCCGGCCCATTTGGAGGGTCAAACGAGTCCCGAAGCGAGCATACGCCTCATTTCGACGATTTTCGTGTGCTATAGCACACCATTTTTCGGGTGATCCGGATTCCGACGTCAAAAATGCCAAATTTTTTTGTGGACATCCGTCAAGACCTTGTCTATGCATGTGGTTGTCCATCACGGATTGTCCAGCCCATTTGGAGGGTCAAACGAGCCCCGAAGCAAGCATACGCCTCATTTCGACGATTTTCGTGTGCTATAGCACACCATTTTTTTGGGTGATCCGGATTCCGACGTCAAAAATGCCAAATTTTTTCATGGACATCCGTCAAGAACTTGTCTATGCATACGGTTGGCCATCACGGATTGACCGGCCCATTTGGAGGGTCAAACGAGCCCCGGAGCGAGCATACGCCTCATTTCGATGATTTTCGTGTGCTATAGCACACCATTTTTTGGGTGATCCGGATTTCGACGTCAAAAATGCCAAATGTTTTCGTGGACGTCCGTCAAGACCTTGTCTATGCATACGGTTGGCCATCACGGATTGTCCGGCCCATTTGGAGGGTCAAACGAGTCCCGAAGCGAGCATACGCCTCATTTTGACGATTTTCGTGTGCTATAGCACACCATTTTTTGGGTGATCCGGATTCCGACGTCAAAAATGCCAAATTTTTTTGTGGACGTCCGTCAAGACCTTGTCTATGCATACGGTTGGCCATCAAAGATTGTCCGGCCCATTTGGAGGGTCAAACGAGCCCCGAAGCGAGCATACGCCTCATTTCGACGATTTTCGTGTGCTATATAGCACACCATTTTTTGGGTGATCCGGATTCCGACGTCAAAAATGCAAAATTTTTTCGTGGACGTCCGTCAAGACCTTGTCTATGCATACGGTTGGCCATCACGGATTGTCCGGCCCATTTGGAGGGTCAAACGAGCCCCGAAGCGAGCATACACCTCATTTCGACGATTTTCGTGTGCTATAGCACACCATTTTTTGGGTGATCCGGATTCCGACGTCAAAAATGCCAAATTTTTTCGTGGACGTCCGTCAAGACCTTGTCTATGCATACGGTTGGCCATCACGGATTGTCCGGCCCATTTGGAGGGTCAAACGAGCCCCGAAGCGAGCATACACCTCATTTCGACGATTTTCGTGTGCTATAGCACACCATTTTTCAGGTGATCCGGATTCCGACATCAAAAATGCCAAATTTTTTCGTGGACGTCCGTCAAGACCTTGTCTATGCATACGGTTGGCCATCACGGATTTTCCGGCCCATTTGGAGGGTCAAACGAGCCCCGAAGCGAGCATACGCCTCATTTCAACGATTTTCGTGTGCTATAGCACACTATTTTTTGGGTGATCTGGATTCCAACGTCAAAAATGCCAAATTTTTTCGTGGACGTCCGTCAAGACCTTGTCTATGCATACGGTTGGCCATCACGGATTGTCCGGCCCATTTGGAGGGTCAAACGAGCCCCGAAGCGAGCATACGCCTCATTTCGACGATTTTCGTGTGCTATAGCACACCATTTTTTGGGTGATCCGGATTCCGACGTCAAAAATGCACAATTTTTTCGTGGACGTCCGTCAAGACCTTGTATATGCATACGGTTGGCCATCACGGATTGTCCGGCCCATTTGGAGGGTCAAACAAGCCCCGAAGCGAGCATACGCCTCATTTCGACGATTTTTGTGTGCTATAGCACACCATTTTTTGGGTGATCCGGATTCTGACGTCAAAAATGCCAAATTTTTTCGTGGACGTCCGTCAAGACCTTGTCTATGAATACGGTTGGCCATCACGGATTGTCCGGCCCATTTAGAGGGTCAAACGAGCCACGAAGCGAGCATACGCCTCATTTCGATGATTTTCGTGTGCTATAGCACACCATTTTTTGGGTGATCCGGATTCCGACGTCAAAAATGCCAAATATTTTCGTGGACGTCCTTCAAGACCTTGTCTATGCATACAGTTGGCCATCACGGATTGTCCGGCCCATTTGGAGGGTCAAACGAGCCCCGAAGCGAGCATACGCCTCATTTCGACGATTTTCGTGTGCTATAGCACACCATTTTTTGGGTGATCCGGATTCCGACGTCAAAATAGCCTAATTTTTTTGTGGACATCCGTCAAGACCTTGTCTATGCATACAGTTGGCCATCACAGATTTTCCGGCCCATTTGGAGGGTCAAACGAGCCCCGAAGCGAGCATACGCCTCATTTCGACGATTTTCGTGTGTAGCACACCATTTTTTGGGTGATCCGAATTCCGACGTCAAAAATGCCAAATTTTTTCGGGGACGTCCGTCAAGACCTTGTCTATGCATACGGTTGGCCATCACGGATTGTCCGGCCCATTTGGAGGGTCAAACGAGCCCTGAAGCGAGCATACGCCTCATTTCGACGATTTTCGTGTGCTATAGCACACCATTTTTTGGGTGATCCGGATTCCGACGTTAAAAATGCCAAATTTTTTCGTGGACGTCCGTCAAGACCTATTCTATGCATACGGTTGTCCATCACGGATTGTCCGGCCCATTTGGAGGGTCAAACGAGTCCCGAAGCGAGCATACGCCTCATTTCGACGATTTTCGTGTGCTATAGCACACCATTTTTCGGGTGATCCGGATTCCGACGTCAAAAATGCCAAATTTTTTTGTGGACGTCCGTCAAGACCTTGTCTATGCATACGGTTGGCCATCAAAGATTGTCCGGCCCATTTGGAGGGTCAAACGAGCCCCGAAGCGAGCATACGCCTCATTTCGACGATTTTCGTGTGCTATAGCACACCATTTTTTGGGTGATCCAGATTCCGACGTCAAAAATGCCAAATTTTTTCGTGGACGTCCGTCAATACCTTTTCTATTCATACGGTTGGCCATCGCGGATTGTTCGGCCCATTTGGAGGGTCAAACGAGCCCCGAAGCGAGCATACGCCTCTTTTCGACGATTTTCGTGTGCTATAGCACACCATTTTTTGGGTGATCCGGATTCCGACGTCAAAAATGCCAAATTTTTTCGTGGACGTCCGTCAAGACCTTGTCTATGCATACGGTTGGCCATCACGGATTGTCCGTCCCATTTGGAGGGTCAAACGAGCCCCGAAGCGAGCATACGCCTCATTTCGACGATTTTCGTGTGCTATAGCACACCATTTTTTGGGTGATCCGGATTCCGACGTCAAAAATGCCAAATTTTTTCGTGGACGTCCGTCAAGACCTTATCCATGCATACAGTTGGCCACCACGGATTGTCCGGCCCATTTGGAGGGTCAAACGAGCCCCGAAGCGAGCATACGCCTCATTTCGACGATTTTCGTGTGCTATAGCACACCATTTTTTGGGTGATCGGGATTCGGCGTCAAAAATGTCAAATTTTTCGTGGACGTCCGTCAAAACCTTGTCTATGCATATGGTTGGCCATCACGGATTGTCCGGCCCATTTGGAGGGTCAAACGAGCCCCGAAGCGAGCATACGCCTCATTTCGACGATTTTCGTGTGCTATAGCACACCATTTTTTGGGTGATCCGGATTCCGACGTCAAAAATGCCAACTTTTTTTCGTGGACATCCGTCAAGACCTTGTCTATGCATACGGTTGGCCATCACGGATTGTTCGGCCCATTTGGAGGGTCAAACGACCCCGAAGCGAGCATACGCCTCATTTCGACGATTTTCGTGTGCTATAGCACACCATTTTTTGGGTGATCCGGATTTCGACGTCAAAATGCCAAATTTTTTTGTGGACGTCCGTCAAGACCTTGTCTATGCACACGGTTGGCCATCACGGATTGTCCGGCCCATTTGGAGCGTCAAACGAGCCCCGAAGCGAGCATACGCCTCATTTCGACGATTTTCGTGTGCTATAGCACACCATTTTTTGGGTGATCCGGATTCCGACGTCAAAAATGCCAAAATTTTTCGTGGACGTCCGTCAAGACCTTGTCTATGCATACGGTTGGCCATCACGGATTTTTCGGCCCATTTGGAGGGTCAAACGAGCCCCGAAGCGAGCATACGCCTCATTTCGACGATTTTCATGTGCTATAGCACACCATTTTTTGGGTGATCCGAATTCCGACGTCAAAAATGCAAAATTTTTTCGTGGACGTCCGTCAAGACCTTGTCTATGCATACGGTTGGCCATCACGGATTGTCCGGCCCATTTGGAGGGTCAAACGAGCCCCGAAGCGAGCATACGCCTCATTTCGACGATTTTCGTGTGCTATAGCACACCATTTTTTGGGTGATCCGGATTCCGACGTTAAAAATGCCAAATTTTTTCGTGGACGTCCGTCAAGACCTTGTCTATGCATACGGTTGTCCATCACGGATTGTCCGGCCCATTTGGAGGGTCAAACGAGTCCCGAAGCGAGCATACGCCTCATTTCGACGATTTTCGTGTGCTATAGCACACCATTTTTTGGGTGATCCGGATTCCGACGTCAAAAATGCCAAATTTTTTCGTGGACGTCCGTCAAGACCTTGTCTATGCATACGGTTGGCCATCAAAGATTGTCCGGCCCATTTGGAGGGTCAAACGAGCCCCGAAGCGAGCATACGCCTCATTTCGACGATTTTTATGTGCTATAGCACACCATTTTTTGGGTGATCCAGATTCCGACGTCAAAAATGCTAAATTTTTTCGTGGACGTCCGTCAAGACCTTGTCTATTCATACGGTTGGCCTTCACGGATTGTCCGGCCCATTTGGAGGGTCAAACGAGCCCCGAAGCGAGCATACGCCTCATTTCGATGATTTTCGTGTGCTATAGCACACAATTTTTTGGTTGATCCGGATTCCGACGTCAAAATGCCAAATTTTTTCGTGGACATCCTTCAAGACCTTGTCTATGCATACGGTTGGCCATCACGGATTGTTCGGCCCATTTGGAGGGTCAAACGAGCCCCGAAGCGAGCATACGCCTCATTTCGATGATTTTCGTGTGCTATAGCACACCATTTTTTGGGTGATCCGGATTCCGACGTCAAAAATTCCAAATTTTTTCGTGGACGTCCTTCAAGACCTTGTCTATGTATACGGTTGGCCATCACGGATTGTTCGGCCTATTTGGAGGGTAAAACGAGCCCCGAAGCGAGCATACGCCTCATTTCAACGATTTTCGTGTGCTATAGCACACCATTTTTTGGGTGATCCGAATTCCGAAGTCAAAAATGCCAAATTTTTTCGTGGACGTCCGTCAAGACCTTGTTTATGCATACGGTTGGCCATCAAGGATTGTCCGGCCCATTTAAAGGGTCAAACGAGCCCCGAAGCGAGCATAGGCCTCATTTCGACGATTTTCGTGTGCTATAGCACACCATTTTTTGGGTTATCCGGATTCCGAAGTCAAAAAAGCCAAATGTTTTCGTGAACGTCCTTCAAGACCTTGTCTATGCATACAGTTGGCCATCACGGATTGTCCGGCCCATTTGGAGGGTCAAACGAGCCCCGAAGCGAGCATACGCCTCATTTCGACGATTTTCGTGTGCTATAGCACACCATTTTTTGGGTGATCCGGATTCCGACGTCAAAAATGCCAAATTTTTTCGTGGACGTCTGTCAAGACCTTGTCTATGCATACGGTTGGCCATCACGGATTGTCCGGCCCATTTGGAGGGACAAACAAGCCCCGAAGTGAGCATACGCCTCATTTCGACGATTTTCGTGTGCTATAGCACACCATTTTTTGGGTGATCCGGATTCCGACGTCAAAAATGCCAAATTTTTTCGTGGACGTCCTTCAAGACCTTGTCTATGCATACGGTTGGCCATCACGGATTGTCCGGCCCATTTGGAGGGTCAAACGAGCCCCGAAGCGAGCATACGCCTCATTTCGACGATTTTCGTGTGCTATAGCACACCATTTTTTGGGTGATCCGGAATCCGACGTCAAAAATGCCAAATTTTTTCGTGGACGTCCGTCAAGACCTTGTCTATGTATACGGTTGGCCATCACGGATTGTCCGGCCCATTTGGAGGGTCAAACGAGCCCCGAAGCGAGCATACGCCTCATTTCGATGATTTTCGTGTGCTATAGCACACCATTTTTTGGGTGATCCGGATTCCGACGTCAAAAATGCCAATTTTTTTCATGGACGTCCGTCAAGACCTTGTCTATGCATACGGTTGGCCATCACGGATTGTCCGGCCCATTTGGAGGGTCAAACGAGCCCCGAAGCGAGCATACGCCTCATTTCGACGATTTTCGTGTGCTATAGCACACCATTTTTTGGGTGATCCGGATTCCGACGTGAAAAATGTCAAATTTTTTCGGGGACGTCCGTTAAGACCTTGTCTATGCATACGGTTGGCCACCACGGATTGTCCGGCCCATTTGGAGGGTCAAACGAGCCCCGAAGCGAGCATACGCCTCATTTCGACGATTTTCGTGTGCTATAGCACTCCATTGTTTGGGTGATCCGAATTCCGACATCAAAAATGCCAAATTTTTTCGTAGACGTCCGTCAAGACCTTTTCTATGCATACGGTTGGCCATCACGGATTGTACGGCCCATTTGGAAAGTCAAACGAGCCCCGAAGCGAGCATACGCCTCATTTCGACGATTTTTGTGTGGTATAGCACACCATTTTTGGGTGATCCGGATTCCGACGTCAAAAATGCCAAATTTTTTCGTGGACGTCCGTCAAGACCTTGTCTATGCATACGGTTGGCCATCACAGATTGTCCGGCCCATTTGGAGGGTCAAACGAGCCTCGAAGCGAGCATACGCCTCATTTCGATGATTTTCGTGTGCTATAGCACACCATTTTTTGGGTGATCCGGATTCCGATGTCAAAAATGCCAAATTTTTTCGTGGACGTCCGTCAAGACCTTGTCTATGCATACGGTTGGCCATCACGGATTGTCCGGCCCATTTGGAGGGTCAAACGAGCCCCGAAGCGAGCATACGCCTCATTTCGACGATTTTCGTGTGCTATAGCACACCATTTTTTGGGTGATCCAGATTCTGACGTCAAAAATGCCAAATGTTTTCGTGGACGTCCGTCAAGACCTTGTCTATGCATACGGTTGGCCATCACGGATTGTACGGCCCATTTGGAGGGTCAAACGAGCCCCGAAGCGAGCATACGCCTCATTTCGACGATTTTCGTGTGCTATTACACACCATTTTTTGGGTGATCAGGATTCCGACGTCAAAAATGCCAAATTTGTTCGTGGACGTCCGTCAAGACATTGTCTATGCATACGGTTGGCCATCATGGATTTTCCGACCCATTTGGAAGGTCAAACGAGCCCCGAAGCGAGCATACGCCTCAGTGTTTGGATTTTCGTGTGCTATTACACACCATTTTTTGGGTGATCGGGATTCCGACGTCAAAAAATCAAAATTTGTCCGTGGACGTCCGTCAAGACGTTGTATATGCATATGGTTGGCCATCACGGATTTTCCGACCCATTTGGAAGGTCAAATGAGCCCCGAAGCGAGCATACGCCTCAGTGTTTGGATTTTCGTTTGCTATTACACACCATTTTTTGGTTGATCGGGATTCCGACGTCAAAAATGCCAAATTTGTTCGTGGACGTCCGTCAAGACGTTGTCTATTCATACGGTTGGCCATCACGGATTTTCCGACCATTTGGAAGGTCAAACGAGCTCCGAAGCGAGCATACGCCTCATTTCTTTGATTTTCGTGTGCTATTACACACCATTTTTTGGGTGATCGGGATTCCGACGTCAAAAATGCCAAATTTGTTCATGGACGTCCGTCAAGACGTTGTCTATGCATACGGTTGGCCATCACGGATTTTCCGACCCATTTGGAAGGTCAAACGAGCCCCGAAGCGAGCATACGCCTCATTTCTTGGATTTTCGTGTGCTATTACACACCATTTTTTGGGTGATCGGGATTCCGACGTCAAAAATGCCAAATTTGTTCGTGGACGTCCGTCAAGACGTTGTCTATGCATACGGTTGGCCATCACGGATTTTCCGACCCATTTAGAAGGTCAAACGAGCCCCGAAGCGAGCATACGCCTCAGTGTTTGGATTTTCGTGTGCTATTACACACCATTTTTTGGGTGATCGGGATTCCAACGTCAAAAATGCCAAATTTGTTCGTGGACATCCGTCAAGATGTTGTCTATGCATACGGTTGGCCATCACAGATTTTCCGACCCATTTGGAAGGTCAAACGAGCCCCGAAGCTAGCATACGCCTCATTTCTTGGATTTTCATGTGCTATTACACACCATTTTTTGGGTGATCGGGATTCCGACGTCAAAAATGCCAAATTTGTTCGTGGACGTCCGTCAAGACGTTGTCTATGCATACGGTTGGCCATCACGGATTTTCCGACCCTACGCCTCATTTCTTGGATTTTCGTGTGCTATTACACACCATTTTTTGGGTGATCGGGATTCCGACGTCAAAAATGCCAAATTTGTTCGTGGACGTCCGTCAAGACGTTATCTATGCATACGGTTGGCCATCACGGATTTTCCGACCCATTTGGAAGGTCAAACGAGCCCCGAAGCGAGCATACGCCTCAGTGTTTGGATTTTCGTGTGCTATTACACACCATTTTTTGGGTGATCGGGATTCCGACGTCAAAAATTCCAAATTTGTTCGTGGACGTCCGTCAAGACGTTGTCTATACATACGGTTGGCCATCACAGATTTTCCGACCCATTTGGAAGGTCAAACGAGCCCCGAAGCGAGCATATGCCTCATTTTTGGATTTTCGTGTGCTATTACACACCATTTTTTTGGTGATCGGGATTCCGACGTCAAAAATGCCAAATTTGTTCGTGGACGTCCGTCAAGACATTGTCTATGCATACGGTTGGCCATCACGGATTTTCCGACCCATTTGGAAGGTCAAACGAGCCCCGAAGCGAGCATACGCCTCATTTCTTGGATTTTTGTGTTCTATTACACACTATTTTTTGGGTGATCGGGATTCCGACGTCAAAAATGCCAAATTTGTTCGTGGACGTCCTTCAAGACGTTGTCTATGCATACGGTTGGCCATCACGGTTTTTCCGACCCATTTGGAAGGTCAAACAAGCCCCGAAGCGAGCATACGCCTCAGTGTTTGAATTTTCGTGTGCTATTACACACCATTTTTTGGGTGATCGGGATTCCGACGTCAAAAATGCCAAATTTGTTCGTGGACGTCCGTCAAGACGTTGTCTATGCATACGGTTGGCCATCACGGATTTTCCGACCCATTTGGAAGGTCAAACGAGCCCCGAAGCGAGCATACGCCTCAGTGTTTGGATTTTCGTGTGCTATTACACACCATTTTTTGGGTGATCGAGATTCCGACGTCAAAAATGCCAAATTTGTTCATGGACATCCATCAAGACGTTGTCGATGCATACGGTTGGCCATCACGGATTTTCCAACCTATTTGGAAGGTCAAACGAGCCCCGAAGCGAGCATACGCCTTATTTCTTGGATTTTCGTGTGCTATTACACACCATTTTTTGGGTGATCGGGGTTCCGACGTCAAAAATGCCAAATTTGTTCGTGGACGTCCGTCAAGACGTTGTCTATGCATACGGTTGGCCATCACGGAATTTCCGACCCATTTGGAAGGTCAAACGAGCCCCGAAGCGAGCATACGCCTCATTTCTTGGATTTTCGTGTGCTATTACACACCATTTTTTGGGTGATCAAGATTCCGACGTCAAAAATGCAAAATTTGTTCGTGGACGTCCGTCAAGACGTTGTCTATGCATACGGTTGGCCATCACGGATTTTCCGACCCATTTGGAAGGTCAAACAAGCTCCGAAGCGAGCATACGCCTCATTTCTTGGATTTTCGTGTGCTATTACACACCATTTTTTGGGTGATCGGGTTTCGGCGTCAAAAATGCCAAATTTGTTCGTGGACGTCCGTCAAGGCGTTGTCTATGCATCACGGTTGGCCATCACGGATTTTCCGACCCATTTGGAAGGTCAAGCGAGCCGGCGAGCATACGCCTCATTTCTTGGATTTTCGTGTGCTATTACACACCATTTTTGGGTGATCGGGATTCGGCGTCAAAAATGCCAAATTTGTTCGTGGGCGTCCGTCAAGGCGTTGTCTATGCATACGGTTGGCCATCACGGATTTTCCGACCCATTTGGAAGGTCAAGCGAGCCGGCGAGCATCGCCTCATTTCTTGGTTTTTCGTGTGCTATTTTACACTATTTTTTGGGTGATCGGGATTCCGACGTCAAAAATGCCAAATTTGTTCGTGGACGTCCGTCAAGACGTTGTCTATGCATACGGTTGGCCATCACGGATTTTCCGACCCATTTGGAAGGTCAAACGAGCCCCGAAGCGAGCATACGCCTCAGTGTTTGGATTTTCGTGTGCTATTACACACCATTTTTTGGGTGATCGAGATTCCGACGTCAAAAATGCCAAATTTGTTCGTGGACGTCCGTCAAGACGTTGTCTATGCATACGGTTGGCCATCACGGATTTTCCGACCCATTTAGAAGGTCAAACGAGCCCCGAAGGGAGCATACGCCTCAGTGTTTGGATTTTCGTGTGCTATTACACACCATTTTTTGGGTGATCGAGATTCGGCGTCAAAAAGCCAAATTTGTTCGTGGGCGTCCGTCAAGGCGTTGTCTATGCATACTGATTTGGCCATCACGGATTTTCGACCCATTTGGAAGGTCAAGCGAGCCGAAGCGAGCATCGCCTCATTTCTTGGATTTTCGTGTGCTATTACACACCATTTTTGGGTGATCGGGATTCCGGCGTCAAAAATGCCAAATTTGTTCGTGGGCGTCCGTCAAGACGTTGTCTATGCATACGGTTGGCCATCACGGCTTTTCCGACCCATTTGGAAGGTCAAGCGAGCCCCGGCGAGCATACGCCTCGATGTTTGGATTTTCGTGTGCTATTACACACCATTTTTGGGTGATCGGGATTCCGGCGTCAAAAATGCCAAATTTGTTCGTGGGCGTCCGTCAAGGCGTTGTCTATGCATACGGTTGGCCATCACGGATTTTCCGACCCATTTAGAAGGTCAAACGAGCCCCGAAGCGAGCATACGCCTCAGTGTTTGGATTTTCGTGTGCTATACACACCATTTTTTGGGTGATCGAGATTCCGACGTCAAAAAAGCCAAATTTGTTCGTGGACGTCCGTCAAGACGTTGTCTATGCATACGGTTGGCCATCACGGATTTTCCGACCCATTTCGAAGGTCAAACGAGCCCCGAAGCGAGCATACGCCTCATTTGTTGGATTTTCGTTTGCTATTACACACCATTTTTTGGGTGATCGGGGTTCCGACGAAAAAAATGCCAAATTTGTTCGTGGACGTCCGTCAAGACGTTGTCTATGCATACGGTTGGCCATCACGGATTTTCCGACCCATTTGGAAGGTCAAACGAGCCCCGAAGCGAGCATACGCCTCATTTCTTGGATTTTCGTGTGCTATTACACACCATTTTTTGGGTGATCGGGATTCTGACGTCAAAAATGCCATATTTGTTCGTGGACGTCCGTCAAGACGTTGTCTATGCATACGGTTGGCCATCACGGATTTTCCAACCCATTTGGAAGGTCAAACGAGCTCCGAAGCGAGCATACGCCAAATTTCTTGGATTTTCGTGTGCTATTACACACCATTTTTTGGGTGATCGGGATTCCGACGTCAAAAATGCCAAATTTGTTCGAGGACGTCCGTCAAGACGTTGTTTATGCATACGGTTGGCCATCACGGATTTTCCGACCCATTTGGAAGGTCAAACGAGCCCCGAAGCGAGCATACGCCTCAGTGTTTGGATTTTCGTGTGCTATTACACACCATTTTTTGGGTGATCGGGATTCCAACGTCAAAAATGCCAAATTTGTTCGTGGACGTCCGTCAAGACGTTGTCTATGCATACGGTTGGCCATCACGGATTTTCCGACCCATTTGGAAGGTCAAACGAGCCCCGAAGCGAGCATACGCCTCAGTGTTTGGATTTTCGTGTGCTATTACACACCATTTTTGGGTGATCGAGATTCCGCGTCAAAATGCCAAATTTGTTCGTGGCCGACCGTCAAGACGTTGTCTATGCATACGGGTGGCCATCCCGGTTGTTCCGACCCGTTTGGAAGGTCACACGAGCTCAGAGGCGTGCATGCGGCTTTGTGTTTGGATTTTCGTGTGCTATTACACTCCATTTTTTGGGTGATCAAGATTCCGGCGTCCAATATGCCAAATTTGTTCGTGGGCGTCTGTCAAGGCGTTGTCTATGGATACGGTTGGCCATCACGGAGTTTCCGTCCCATTTGGAAGGTCAAACGAGCCGAAGCGAGCATACGCCTCATGTTTGGATTTTCGTGTGCTATTACACACCATTTTTGGGTGATCGAGATTCGGCGTCAAAAATGCCAAATTTGTTCGTGGACGTCCGTCAAGGCGTTGTCTATGCATACGGTTGGCCATCACGGATTTTCCGACCCATTTGGAAGGTCAAGCGAGCCCGGCGAGCATACGCCTCATTTCTTAGATTTTCGTGTGCTATTACACACCATTTTTTGGGTGATCGGGATTCGGCGTCAAAAATGCCAAATTTGTTCGTGGGCGTCCGTCAAGGCGTTGTCTATGCATACGGTTGGCCATCACGATTTTCCGACCCATTTGGAAGGTCAAGCGAGCCGAAGCGAGCATACGCCTCATGTTTGGATTTTCGTGTGCTATTACACACCATTTTTTGGGTGATCGGGATTCGGCGTCAAAATGCCAAATTTGTTCGTGGGCGTCCGTCAAGGCGTTGTCTATGCATACGGTTGGCCATCACGGATTTTCCGACCCATTTGGAAGGTCAAGCGAGCCGGCGAGCATCGCCTCATTTCTTGGATTTTCGTGTGCTATTACACACCATTTTTGGGTGATCGGGATTCGGCGTCAAAATGCCAAGTTTGTTCGTGGACGTCCGTCAAGACGTAGTCTATGCATACGGTTGGCCATCACAGATTTTCCGACCCATTTGGAAGGTCAAACGAGCCCCAAAGCTAGCATACGCCTCAGTGTTTGGATTTTCGTGTGCTATTACACACCATTTTTGGGTGATCGGGATTTCGGCGTCAAAAATGCCAAATTTGTTCGTGGACGTCCGTCAAGACGTTGTCTATGCATACGGTTGGCCATCACGGATTTTTCGACCCATTTGAAAGGTCAAACGAGCCCCGAAGCGAGCATACGCCTCATTTCTTGGATTTTCGTGTGCTATTACACACCTTTTTTTGGGTGATCGGGATTCCGACGTCAAAAATGCCAAATTTGTTCGTGGACGTCCGTCAAGACGTTGTCTATGCATACGGTTGGCCATCAAGGTTTTTCCGACCCATTTGGAAGGTCAAACGAGCCCCGAAGCGAGCATACGCCTCAGTGTTTGGATTTTCGTGTGCTATTACACCATTTTTTGGGTGATCGGGATTCCGACGTCAAAAATGCCAAATTTGTTCGTGGACGTCCGTCAAGACGTTGTCTATGCATACGATTGGCCATCACGGATTTTCCGACCCATTTGGAAGGTCAAACGAGCCACGGCGAGCATACGCCTCGATGTTTGGATTTTCGTATGCTATTACACACCATTTTTTGGGTGATCAGGATTCCGACGTCAAAAATGCAAAATTTGTTCGTGGACGTCCGTCAAGACGTTGTCTATGCATACGGTTGGCCATCACAGATTTTTCGACCCATTTGGAAGGTCAAACGAGACCCGAAGCGAGCATACGCCTCATTTCTTGGATTTTCTTGTGCTATTACACACCATTTTTTGAGTGATCGGGATTCCGACGTCAAAAATGCAAAATTTGTTCGTGGACGTCCGTCAAGATGTTGTCTATGCACACGGTTGGCCATCATGGATTTTCCGACCCATTTGGAAGGTCAAACGAGCCCTGAAGCGAGCATACGCCTCATTTCTTGGATTTTCGTGTGCTATTACACACCATTTTTTGGGTGATCGAGATTCCGACGTCAAAAATGCCAAATTTGTTCATGGACGTCCGTCAAGACGTTGTCTATGCATACGGTTGGCCATCACGGATTTTCCGACCCATTTGGAAGGTCAATCGAGCCCCGAAGCGAGCATACGCCTCGATGTTTGGATTTTCGTGTGCTATTACACACCATTTTTGGGTTATCGGGATTCCGATGTCAAAAATGCCAAATTTGTTCGTGGATGTCCGTCACGACGTTGTCTATGCATACGGTTGGCCATCATGGATTTTCCGTCCCATTTGGAAGGTCAAACGAGCCCCGAAGCGAGCATACGCCTCATTTCTTGGATTTTCGTGTGCTATTACACACCATTTTTGGGTGATCGGGATTTAAACGTCAAAAATGCCAAATTTGTTCGTGGACGTCCGTCAAGACGTTGTCTATGCATACGGTTGGCCATCACGGATTTTCCAACCCATTTGGAAGGTCAAACGAGCCGAAGCAATCATATGCCTCATTTCTTGGATTTTCGTGTGCTATTACACACCATTTTTGGGTGATCGGGATTCCAATGTCAAAATGCCAATTTTGTTCGTGGACATCGGTCAAGACGTTGTGTATTCATCTGGTTGGCCATCACGGTTTTTCCGACCCATTTGGAAGGTCAAACGAGCTCCGAAGCGAACATACGCCTCAGTGTTTGGATTTTCATGTGCTATTACACACCATTTTTTGTGTGTTCGGGATTCCGACGTCAAAAATGCCAAATTTGGTCGTGGACGTCCGCCAAGACGTTGTCTATGCATACGGGTGGCCTTCACGGTTTTTCCGACCCTTTTGGAAGGTCAAGCGAGCCGAATCGAGCATACGCCTCAGTGTTTGGATTTTCGTGTGCTATTACACACCATTTTTTGGGTGATCGAGATTCCGACGTCAAAAATGCCAAATTTGTTCGTGGACGTCCGTCAAGGCGTTGTCTATGCATACGGTTGGCCATCACGGATTTTCCGACCCATTTGGAAGGTCAAACGAGCCCCGAAGCGAGCATACGCCTCATTTCTTGGATTTTCGTGTGCTATTAAACACCATTTTTTGTATGATCGGGGTTCCGACGTCAAAAATATCAAATTTGTTCGTGGACGTCCGTCAAGACGTTGTCTATGCATACGGTTGGCCATCACGGATTTTCCGACCGATTTGGAAGGTCAAACGAGCCCCGAAGCGAGCATACGCCTCATTTCTTGGATTTTGGTGTGCTATTACACACCATTTTTTGGGTGATCGAGATTCCGACGTCAAAAATGCCAAATTTGTTCGTGGACGTCCGTCAAGACGTTGTCTATGCATACGGTTGGCCATCACGGATTTTCCGACCCATTTGGAAGGTCAAACGAGCCCCGAAGCGAGCATACGCCTCTGTGTTTGGAGTTTCGTGTGCTATTACACACCATTTTTGGGTGATCGGGATTCCGGCGTCAAAAATGCCAAATTTGTTCGTGGGCGTCCGTCAAGGCGTTGTCTATGCATACGGTTGGCCATCACGGATTTTCCGACCCATTTGGAAGGTCAAACGAGCCCTGAATCGAGCATACGCCTCATTTCGACGATTTTCGTGTGCTATTACACATCATTTTTTGGGTGATCGGGATTCCGACGTCAAAAATGCCAAATTTGTTCGTGGACGTCCGTCAAGAAGTTGTCTATGCATACGTGATACGCTCAAACTTACTTCTCAAATGAGAAGTAAAGCGGTCGTGTCAAGTAAATAACCCAACTAGTGAGGTTGGGATCGTTCCCACGAGGAAAATAGTCTAGACTTAACTTTAACCTAGTATTACTATCGTTTGGTCAATAACTTTCTTGGAAAGTAAAAAATATGAAAAAGGGGGGTTTGTATTACCTAATGAGTAAAAATAACTAATGTAATTGAAAGAGACAGGTTAATGACTTTTAATATTGGGTTTTAATCAATGAATTAAAGTAACTAGGGTTTCACGTGTTCCCCACGGGTTCATAACTTGATAATTCTAACTATAACAATTCTTTCCTAGTATCTTGCATGCAAAGTGATAAGTTATGTATTTCTAAATCCTTGGTCCGGCATCTAGAAAATCTCACTCCGCACCTTGGTCGACTCGTGTGTTGCTTTCCTAACCCTTATCT
>JAPXVU010000103.1:0-21414 GCA_027789145.1 Solanum arcanum
TTCCGGCGTCAAAAATGCAAAATTTGTTCGTGGACGTCCGTCAAGACGTTGTCTATGCATACGGTTGGCCATCACGGATTTTCCGACACATTTGGAAGGTCAAACGAGCCCGGCGAGCATCGCCTCATTTCTTGGATTTTTCGTGTGCTATTACACACCATTTTTTGGGTGATCGGGATTCGGCGTCAAAAATGCCAAATTTGTTCGTGGGCGTCCGTCAAGGCGTTGTCTATGCATACGGTTGGCCATCACGGATTTTCCGACCCATTTGGAAGGTCAAAGCGAGCCCCGAAGCGAGCATCGCCTCATTCTTGGATTTTTCGTGTGCTATTACACACCATTTTTTGGGTGATCGGGATTCGGCGTCAAAAATGCAAAATTTGTTCGTGGGCGTCCGTCAAGGCGTTGTCTATGCATACGGTTGGCCATCACGGATTTTCCGACCCATTTGGAAGGTCAAAGCGAGCCGGCGAGCATCGCCTCATTTCTTGGATTTTCGTGTGCTATTACACACCATTTTTTGGGTGATCGGGATTCCGGCGTCAAAAATGCAAAATTTGTTCGTGGGCGTCCGTCAAGGCGTTGTCTATGCATCACGGTTGGCCATCACGGATTTTCCGACCCATTTGGAAGGTCAAAGCGAGCCGGCGAGCATCGCCTCATTTCTTGGATTTTCGTGTGCTATTACACACCATTTTTTGGGTGATCGGGATTCGGCGGTCAAAAATGGAAAATTTGTTCGTGGGCGTCCGTCAAGGCGTTGTCTATGCATACGGTTGGCCATCACGGATTTTCCGACCCATTTGGAAGGTCAAGCGAGCCGGCGAGCATACGCCTCATTTCTTGGATTTTTCGTGTGCTATTACACACCATTTTTTGGGTGATCGGGATTCCGACGTCAAAAATGCAAAATTTGTTCGTGGGCGTCCGTCAAGGCGTTGTCTATGCATACGGTTGGCCATCCACGGATTTTCCGACCCATTTGGAAGGTCAAGCGAGCCCCGAAGCGAGCATACGCCTCATTTCTTGGATTTTCGTGTGCTATTACACACCATTTTTTGGGTGATCGGGATTCCGACGTCAAAAATGCAAAATTTGTTCGTGGACGTCCGTCAAGGCGTTGTCTATGCATACGGTTGGCCATCACGGATTTTCCGACCCATTTGGAAGGTCAAACGAGCCGAAGCGAGCATCGCCTCATTTCTTGGATTTTTCGTGTGCTATTACACACCATTTTTTGGGTGATCGGGATTCGGCGTCAAAAATGCAAAATTTGTTCGTGGGCGTCCGGCAAGGCGTTGTCTATGCATACGGTTGGCCATCACGGATTTTCCGACCCATTTGGAAGGTCAAAGCGAGCCCGAAGCGAGCATCGCCTCATTTCTTGGATTTTCGTGTGCTATTACACACCATTTTTGGGTGATCGGGATTCGGCGTCAAAAATGCAAAATTTGTTCGTGGGCGTCCGTCAAGGCGTTGTCTATGCATCACGGTTGGCCATCACGGATTTTCCGACCCATTTGGAAGGTCAAGCGAGCCGAAGCGAGCATCGCCTCATTTCTTGGATTTTCGTGTGCTATTACACACCATTTTTTGGGTGATCGGGATTCCGGCGTCAAAAATGCCAAATTTGTTCGTGGGCGTCCGTCAAGGCGTTGTCTATGCATACGGTTGGCCATCACGGATTTTCCGACCCATTTGGAAGGTCAAGCGAGCCGAAGCGAGCATCGCCTCATTTCTTGGATTTTCGTGTGCTATTACACACCATTTTTGGGTGATCGGGATTCGACGTCAAAAATGCAAAATTTGTTCGTGGGCGTCCGTCAAGGCGTTGTCTATGCATACGGTTGGCCATCACGGATTTTCCGACCCATTTGGAAGGTCAAGCGAGCCCGAAGCGAGCATCGCCTCATTTCTTGGATTTTTAGTGTGCTATTACACACCATTTTTTGGGTGATCGGGATTCCGGCGTCAAAAATGCAAAATTTGTTCGTGGGCGTCCGTCAAGGCGTTGTCTATGCATCTGGTTGGCCATCACGGATTTTCCGACCCATTTGGAAGGTCAAAGCGAGCCGGCGAGCATACGCCTCATTTCTTGGATTTTCGTGTGCTATTACACCATTTTTTGGGTGATCGGGATTCGGCGTCAAAAATGCAAAATTTGTTCGTGGGCGTCCGTCAAGGCGTTGTCTATGCATCACGGTTGGCCATCACGGATTTTCCGACCCATTTGGAAGGTCAAAGCGAGCCGAAGCGAGCATCGCCTCATTCTTGGATTTTCGTGTGCTATTACACACCATTTTTTGGGTGATCGGGATTCCGGCGTCAAAAATGCCAAATTTGTTCGTGGGCGTCCGTCAAGGCGTTGTCTATGCATACGGTTGGCCATCACGGATTTTCCGACCCATTTGGAAGGTCAAAGCGAGCCGAAGCGAGCATCGCCTCATTTCTTGGATTTTCGTGTGCTATTACACACCATTTTTTGGGTGATCGGGATTAGGCGTCAAAATGCCAAATTTGTTCGTGGGCGTCCGTCAAGGCGTTGTCTATGCATCTGATTTGGCCATCACGGTTTTCCGACCCATTTGGAAGGTCAAGCGAGCCTGAAGCGAGCATCGCCTCATTTCTTGGATTTTTAGTGTGCTATTACACACCATTTTTGGGTGATCGGGATTCCGGCGTCAAAAATGCAAAATTTGTTCGTGGGCGTCCGTCAAGGCGTTGTCTATGCATACGGTTGGCCATCACAGATTTTCCGACCCATTTGGAAGGTCAAACGAGCCCCGAAGCGAGCATACGCCTCATTTCTTGGATTTTCGTGTGCTATTACACACCATTTTTTGGGTGATCGGGATTCGACGTCAAAAATGCAAAATTTGTTCGTGGACGTCCGTCAAGACGTAATCTATGCCTCCGGTTGGCCATCACGAATCTTCCAACCCAATTGGAAGGTCAAAGCGAGCGAAGCGAGCATCGCCTCATTTCTTGGATTTTAGTGTGCTATTACACACCATTTTTTGGGTGATCGGGATTCCGGCGTCAAAAATGCCAAATTTGTTCGTGGGCGTCCGTCAAGGCGTTGTCTATGCATCACGGTTGGCCATCACGGATTTTCCGACCCATTTGGAAGGTCAAAGCGAGCCGGCGAGCATCGCCTCATTTCTTGGATTTTCGTGTGCTATTACACACCATTTTTTGGTGATCGGGATTCGGCGTCAAAATGCAAAATTTGTTCGTGGGCGTCCGTCAAGGCGTTGTCTATGCATCGGATTTGGCCATCACGGATTTTCCGACCCATTTGGAAGGTCAAAGCGAGCCGAAGCGAGCATCGCCTCATTTCTTGGATTTTTAGTGTGCTATTACACACCATTTTTTGGGTGATCGGGATTCGGCGTCAAAAATGCAAAATTTGTTCGTGGGCGTCCGTCAAGGCGTTGTCTATGCATACGGTTGGCCATCACGGATTTTCCGACCCATTTGGAAGGTCAAAGCGAGCCGAAGCGAGCATCGCCTCATTTCTTGGATTTTCGTGTGCTATTACACACCATTTTTTGGGTGATCGGGATTCGGCGTCAAAAATGCAAAATTTGTTCGTGGGCGTCCGTCAAGGCGTTGTCTATGCATCACGGTTGGCCATCACGGATTTTCCGACCCATTTGGAAGGTCAAAGCGAGCCGAAGCGAGCATCGCCTCATTTCTTGGATTTTAGGTGTGCTATTACACACCATTTTTGGGTGATCGGGATTCCGGCGTCAAAAATGCCAAATTTGTTCGTGGGCGTCCGTCAAGGCGTTGTCTATGCATCACGGTTGGCCATCCACGGATTTTCCGACCCATTTGGAAGGTCAAGCGAGCCGAAAGCGAGCATCGCCTCATTCTTGGATTTTCGTGTGCTATTACACACCATTTTTTGGGTGATCGGGATTCCGGCGTCAAAATGCAAAATTTGTTCGTGGGCGTCCGTCAAGGCGTTGTCTATGCATCTGATTTGGCCATCACGGATTTTCCGACCCATTTGGAAGGTCAAGCGAGCCCGGCGAGCATCGCCTCATTTCTTGGATTTTCGTGTGCTATTACACACCATTTTTGGGTGATCGGGATTCCGGCGTCAAAAATGCCAAATTTGTTCGTGGGCGTCCGTCAAGGCGTTGTCTATGCATACGGATTTGGCCATCCACGGATTTTCCGACCCATTTGGAAGGTCAAGCGAGCCGAAGCGAGCATCGCCTCATTTCTTGGATTTTTAGTGTGCTATTACACACCATTTTTTGGGTGATCGGGTTCGGCGTCAAAATGCCAAATTTGTTCGTGGGCGTCCGTCAAGGCGTTGTCTATGCATCACGGTTGGCCATCACGGATTTTCCGACCCATTTGGAAGGTCAAGCGAGCCCCGAGCGAGCATCGCCTCATTTCTTGGATTTTCGTGTGCTATTACACACCATTTTTGGGTGATCGGGATTCGGCGTCAAAATGCCAAATTTGTTCGTGGGCGTCCGTCAAGGCGTTGTCTATGCATCACGGTTGGCCATCACGGATTTTCCGACCCATTTGGAAGGTCAAGCGAGCCGGCGAGCATCGCCTCATTTCTTGGATTTTAGGTGTGCTATTACACACCATTTTTTGGGTGATCGGGATTCGGCGTCAAAAATGCCAAATTTGTTCGTGGGCGTCCGTCAAGGCGTTGTCTATGCATACGGTTGGCCATCACGGATTTTCCGACCCATTTGGAAGGTCAAAGCGAGCCGGCGAGCATCGCCTCATTCTTGGATTTTCGTGTGCTATTACACACCATTTTTTGGGTGATCGGGATTCCGGCGTCAAAAATGCCAAATTTGTTCGTGGGCGTCCGTCAAGGCGTTGTCTATGCATCACGGTTGGACATCACGGATTTTCCGACCCATTTGGAAGGTCAAGCGAGCCGGCGAGCATCGCCTCATTTCTTGGATTTTCGTGTGCTATTACACACCATTTTTGGGTGATCGGGATTCGGCGTCAAAAATGCCAAATTTGTTCGTGGGCGTCCGTCAAGGCGTTGTCTATGCATACGGTTGGCCATCACGGATTTTCCGACCCATTTGGAAGGTCAAGCGAGCCGAAGCGAGCATCGCCTCATTTCTTGGATTTTAGGTGTGCTATTACACACCATTTTTTGGGTGATCGGGATTCGGCGTCAAAAATGCAAAATTTGTTCGTGGGCGTCCGTCAAGGCGTTGTCTATGCATACGGTTGGCCATCACGGATTTTCCGACCCATTTGGAAGGTCAAGCGAGCCGAAGCGAGCATACGCCTCATTCTTGGATTTTCGTGTGCTATTACACACCATTTTTTGGGTGATCGGGATTCGGCGTCAAAAATGCCAAATTTGTTCGTGGGCGTCCGTCAAGGCGTTGTCTATGCATCACGGTTGGCGATCACGGATTTTCGACCCATTTGGAAGGTCAAAGCGAGCCGAAGCGAGCATCGCCTCATTTCTTGGATTTTAGGTGTGCTATTACACACCATATTTTGGGGGACCGGCACTTCGACGTCAAAAATGCCAAATTTGTTCGTGGACGTCCGACAAGACGTTGTCTATGCATACGGTTGGCCATCACGGATTTTCCGACCCATTTGGAAGGTCAAACGAGCCCCGAAGCGAGCATACGCCTCATTTCTTGGATTTTTGTGTGCTATTACACACCATTTTTTGGGTGATCGGGATTCCGGCGTCAAAAATGCAAAATTTGTTCGTGGGCGTCCGTCAAGGGGTTGGCTATGCATCTGATTGGCCATCACGGATTTTCCGACCCATTTGGAAGGTCAAGCGAGCCCGAAGCGAGCATCGCCTCATTTCTTGGATTTTAGTGTGCTATTACACACCATTTTTTGGGTGATCGGGATTCCGGCGTCAAAAATGCCAAATTTGTTCGTGGGCGTCCGTCAAGGCGTTGTCTATGCATCACGGTTGGCCATCACGGATTTTCCGACCCATTTGGAAGGTCAAAGCGAGCCGGCGAGCATCGCCTCATTTCTTGGATTTTCGTGTGCTATTACACACCATTTTTGGGTGATCGGGATTCGGCGTCAAAAATGCCAAATTTGTTCGTGGGCGTCCGTCAAGGCGTTGTCTATGCATCTGACTTGGCCATCACGGATTTTCCGACCCATTTGGAAGGTCAAACGAGCCCCGAAGCGAGCATGCGCCTCATTTCTTGGATTTTCGTGTGCTATTACACACCATTTTTTGGGTGATCGGGATTCCGACGTCAAAAATGCCAAATTTGTTCGTGGACGTCCGTCAAGACGTTGTCTATGCATCAGTTGGCCATCACGGATTTTCCGACCCATTTGGAAGGTCAAACGAGCCGAGCGAGCATCGCCTCATTTCTTGGATTTTAGTGTGCTATTACACACCATTTTTTGGGTGATCGGGATTCGGCGTCAAAAATGCCAAATTTGTTCGTGGGCGTCCGTCAAGGCGTTGTCTATGCATCTGGTTGGCCATCACGGATTTTCCAACCCATTTGGAAGGTCAAAGCGAGCCACAAAAGCGAGCATATGCCTCATTTCTTGGATTTTAGTGTGCTATTACACACCATTTTTTGGGTGATCGGGATTCCGGCGTCAAAAATGCCAAATTTGTTCGTGGGCGTCCGTCAAGGCGTTGTCTATGCATCACGGTTGGCCATCACGGTTTTCCGACCCATTTGGAAGGTCAAGCGAGCCCGGCGAGCATCGCCTCATTTCTTGGATTTTAGTGTGCTATTACACACCATTTTTTGGGAGATCGGGATTCCGACGTCAAAAACGCCAAATTTGGTCGCGGGCGTCCGTGAAGGCGTTGCCTATGGATACGGTTGGCCAGCACGGATTTTCCGACCCACTTGGAAGGGCAAACGAGCCGAAGCGAGCATACGCCTCATTTCTTGGATTTTCGTGTGCTATTACACACCATTTTTGGGTGATCGGGATTCCGATGTCAAAAATGCCAAATTTGTTCGTGGACGTCCGTCAAGACGTTGCCTATGCATACGGTTGGCCATCACGGATTTTCCGACCCATTTGGAAGGTCAAACGAGCTCCGAAGCGAGCATACGCCTCATTTCATAGATTTTCGTGTGCTATTACACACCATTTTTGGGTGATCGGGATTCCGACGTCAAAAATGCCAAATTTGTTCGTGGACGTCCATCAAGACGTTGTATATGCATATGGTTGGCCATCACGGATTTTCCGACCCATTTGGAAGGTCAAACGAGCCCCGAAGCGAGCATACGCCTCATTTCATGGATTTTCGTGTGCTATTACACACCATTTTTGGGTGATCGGGATTCCGACGTCAAAAATGCAAAATTTGTTCGTGGACGTCCGTCAAGATGTTGTCTATGCATACGGTTGGCCATCACGGATTTTTTCGACCCATTTGGAAGGTCAAACGAGCCCCGAAGCGAGCATACGCCTCATTTCTTGGATTTTTAAGTGTGCTATTACACACCATTTTTTGGGTGATCGAGATTCCGGCGTCATAAATGCCAAATTTGTTCGTGGGCGTCCGTCAAGCCGTTGTCTATGCATACGGTTGGCCATCACGGATTTTCCGACCCATTTGGAAGGTCAAACGAGCCCCGAAGCGAGCATACGCCTCATTTCTTGGATTTTCGTGTGCTATTACACACCATTTTTTGGGTGATCGGGATTCAGACGTCAAAAATGCCAAATTTGTTCGTGGACGTCCGTCAAGACGTTGTCTATGCATACGGTTGGCCATCACGGATTTTCCGACCCATTTGGAAGGTCAAACGAGCCCCGAAGCGAGCATTCGCCTCATTTCTTGGATTTTCGTGTGCTATTACACACCATTTTTTGGGTGATCGGGATTCCGGCGTCAAAATGCCAAATTTGTGCGTGGGCGTCGGTGAAGACGTTGTCTATGCATACGGTTGGCCATCACGGATTTTCCGACCCATTTGGAAGGTCAAAGCGAGCCCGGCGAGCATCGCCTCATTTCTTGGATTTTTCGTGTGCTATTACACACCATTTTTTGGATGATCGGGATTCCGGCGTCAAAAATGCCAAATTTGTTCGTGGGCGTCCGTCAAGGCGTTGTCTATGCATACGGTTGGCCATCACGGATTTTCCGACCCATTTGGAAGGTCAAAGCGAGCCGAGCGAGCATCGCCTTATTTCTTGGATTTTCGTGTGCTATTACACACCATTTTTTGGGTGATCGGGATTCCGGCGTCAAAAATGCCAAATTTGTTCGTGGGCGTCCGTCAAGGCGTTGTCTATGCATCACGGTTGGCCATCACGGATTTTCCGACCCATTTGGAAGGTCAAGCGAGCCGAAGCGAGCATCGCCTCATTCTTGGATTTTAGGTGTGCTATTACACACCATTTTTTGGGTGATCGGGATTCCGGCGTCAAAATGCCAAATTTGTTCGTGGGCGTCCGTCAAGGCGTTGTCTATGCATCACGATTTGGCCATCCACGGATTTTCCGACCCATTTGGAAGGTCAAAGCGAGCCGAAGCGAGCATCGCCTCATTTCTTGGATTTTCGTGTGCTATTACACACCATTTTTTGGGTGATCGGGATTCCGGCGTCAAAAATGCCAAATTTGTTCGTGGGCGTCCGTCAAGGCGTTGTCTATGCATACGGTTGGCCATCACGGATTTTCCGACCCATTTGGAAGGTCAAGCGAGCCGAGCGAGCATACGCCTCATTTCTTGGATTTTTCGTGTGCTATTACACACCATTTTTTGGGTGATCGGGATTCCGGCGTCAAAAATGCCAAATTTGTTCGTGGGCGTCCGTCAAGATGTTGTCTATGCATACGGTTGGCCATCACGTATTTTCCGACCCATTTGGAAGGTCAAGCGAGCCCGAAGCGAGCATCGCCTCATTTCTTGGATTTTAGGTGTGCTATTACACACCATTTTTGGGTGATCGGGATTCGGCGTCAAAAATGCCAAATTTGTTCGTGGGCGTCCGTCAAGGCGTTGTCTATGGATCACGGTTGGCCATCACGGATTTTCCGACCCATTTGGAAGGTCAAAGCGAGCCGGCGAGCATCGCCTCATTTCTTGGATTTTTCGTGTGCTATTACACACCATTTTTGGGTGATCGGGATTCGGCGTCAAAAATGCCAAATTTGTTCGTGGGCGTCCGTCAAGGCGTTGTCTATGCATCACGGTTGGCCATCACGGATTTTCCGACCCATTTGGAAGGTCAAAGCGAGCCGAAAGCGAGCATCGCCTCATTCTTGGATTTTCGTGTGCTATTACACACCATTTTTTGGGTGATCGGGATTCCGGCGTCAAAAATGCCAAATTTGTTCGTGGACGTCCGTCAAGGCGTTGTCTATGCATCGGTTGGCCATCACGCAGTTTTCCGACCCATTTGGAAGGTCAAGCGAGGCCGAAGCGAGCATCGCCTCATTTCTTGGATTTTCGTGTGCTATTACACACCATTTTTTGGGTGATCGGGATTCAACGTCAAAAATGCCAAATTTGTTCGTGGAGCGTCCGTCAAGGCGTTGTCTATGCATCGGTTGGCCATCACGGATTTTCCGACCCATTTGGAAGGTCAAAGCGAGCCGAAGCGAGCATCGCCTCATTTCTTGGATTTTCGTGTGCTATTACACACCATTTTTTGGGTGATCGGGATTCGATGTCAAAAATGCCAAATTTGTTCGTGGGCGTCCGTCAAGGCGTTGTCTATGCATCTGGTTGGCCATCACGGATTTTCCGACCCATTTGGAAGGTCAAAGCGAGCCGAAGCGAGCATCGCCTCATTTCTTGGATTTTCGTGTGCTATTACACACCATTTTTGGGTGATCGGGATTCCGGCGTCAAAAATGCCAAATTTGTTCGTGGGCGTCCGTCAAGGCGTTGTCTATGCATCACGGTTGGCCATCACGGATTTTCCGACCCATTTGGAAGGTCAAGCGAGCCCTGAAGCGAGCATCGCCTCATTTCTTGGATTTTTCGTGTGCTATTACACACCATTTTTTGGGTGATCGGGATTCGGCGTCAAAAATGCCAAATTTGTTCGTGGGCGTCCGTCAAGGCGTTGTCTATGCATCACGGTTGGCCATCGCGGATTTTCCGACCCATTTGGAAGGTCAAAGCGAGCCGAAGCGAGCATCGCCTCATTTCTTGGATTTTTCGTGTGCTATTACACACCATTTTTTGGGTGATCGGGATTCCGTCGTCAAAAATGCCAAATTTGTTCGTGGGCGTCCGTCAAGGCGTTGTCTATGCATCGGTTGGCCATCCACGGATTTTCCGACCCATTTGGAAGGTCAAGCGAGCCGAAGCGAGCATCGCCTCATTTCTTGGATTTTCGTGTGCTATTACACACCATTTTTTGGGTGACCGGGATTCCGACGTCACAATGTCAAATTTGTTCGTGGGCGTCCGTCAAGATGTTGTCTATGCATACGGTTAGCCATCACGGATTTTCTGTCCCATTTGGAAGGTCAAAGCGAGCCGAAGCGAGCATCGCCTCATTTCTTGGATTTTTAGGTGTGCTATTACACACCATTTTTTGGGTGATCGGGATTCGACGTCAAAATGCCAAATTTGTTCGTGGGCGTCCGTCAAGGCGTTGTCTATGCA
This sequence comes from Solanum arcanum, assembly GCA_027789145.1. Taxonomy (NCBI): domain Eukaryota; kingdom Viridiplantae; phylum Streptophyta; class Magnoliopsida; order Solanales; family Solanaceae; genus Solanum; species Solanum arcanum. Next base: position 10,598 of record JAPXVU010000103.1, read on the forward strand.
TCACGGTTGGCCATCACGGATTTTCCGACCCATTTGGAAGGTCAAAGCGAGCCGAAAGAGCATCGCCTCATTTCTTGGATTTTCGTGTGCTATTACACACCATTTTTGGGTGATCGGGATTCCGGCGTCAAAAATGCCAAATTTGTTCGTGGGCGTCCGTCAAGGCGTTGTCTATGCATCACGGTTGGCCATCACGGATTTTCCGACCCATTTGGAAGGTCAAGCGAGCCGAAGCGAGCATACGCCTCATTTCTTGGATTTTTAGTGTGCTATTACACCATTTTTTGGGTGATCGGGATCCACACGTCAAAAATGCCAACTTTGTTCGCGGCCGTCCCTCAAGATGTTGTCTATGCATACGGTTGGCCATCACGGATTTTCCGACCCATTTGGAAGGTCAAACGAGCCCCGAAGCGAGCATTCGCCTCATTCTTGGATTTTCGTGTGCTATTACACACCATTTTTTGGGTGATCGGGATTCCAACGTCAAAAATGCCAAATTTGTTCGTGGACGTCCGTCAAGCCGTTGTCTATGCATACGGTTGGTCATCACGGATTTTCCGACCCATTTGGAAGGTCAAACGAGCCCCGAAGCGAGCATACGCCTCATTTCTTGGATTTTCGTGTGCTATTACACACCATTTTTTGGGTGATCGGGATTCCGTCGTCAAAAATGCCAAAATTGATCGTGGTCGTCCGTCAAGACGTTGTCTATGCATCTGATTTGGCCATCACGGATTTTCCGACCCATTTGGAAGGTCAAGCGAGCCCGAAGCGAGCATCGCCTCATTTCTTGGATTTTCGTGTGCTATTACACACCATTTTTTGGGTGATCGGGATTCCGGCGTCAAAAATGCCAAATTTGTTCGTGGGCGTCCGTCAAGGCGTTGTCTATGCATCACGGTTGGCCATCACGGATTTTCGACCCATTTGGAAGGTCAAAGCGAGCCGAAGCGAGCATCGCCTCATTTCTTGGATTTTCGTGTGCTACTACACACCATTTCTTGGGTGATCGGGATTCCGGCGTCAAAAATGCCAAATTTGTTCGTGGGCGTCCGTCAAGGCGTTGTCTATGCATCGGTTGGCCATCACGGAGTTTTCCGACCCATTTGGAAGGTCAAAGCGAGCCCGGCGAGCATCGCCTCATTTCTTGGATTTTTAGTGTGCTATTACACACCATTTCTTGGGTGATCGGGATTCGACGTCAAAAATGCCAAATTTGTTCGTGGGCGTCCGTCAAGACGTTGTCTATGCATCACGGTTGGCCATCACGGATTTTCCGACCCATTTGGAAGGTCAAGCGAGCCCGAAGCGAGCATCGCCTCATTCTTGGATTTTCGTGTGCTATTACACACCATTTCTTGGGTGATCGGGATTCGGCGTCAAAAATGCCAAATTTGTTCGTGGGCGTCCGTCAAGGCGTGGGCTGTGCATACGATTGGTCATCACGGCTTTTCCGACCCATTTGGAAGGTCAAGCGAGCCCCGAAGCGAGCATCCGCGTCATTTCTTGGATTTTCGTGTGCTATTACACACGGTTTTTTGGGTGAGGGGGATTCGGCGTCAAAATGCCAAATTTGTTCGTGGACGTCCGTCAAGACGTTGTCTATGCATCACGGTTGGCCATCACGGATTTTCCGACCCATTTGGAAGGTCAAGCGAGCCCGAAGCGAGCATCGCCTCATTTCTTGGATTTTAGTGTGCTATTACACCATTTTTTGGGTGATCGGGATTCGGCGTCAAAAATGCCAAATTTGTTCGTGGATGTCCGTCAAGGCGTTGTCTATGCATCACGATTGGCCATCACGGATTTTCCGACCCATTTGGAAGGTCAAGCGAGCCGAAGCGAGCATCGCCTCATTTCTTGGATTTTCGTGTGCTATTACACACCATTTCTTGGGTGATCGGGATTCGGCGTCAAAAATGCCAAATTTGTTTTAACGTGGATGTCCGTCAAGGCGTTGTCTATGCATACGGTTGGCCATCACGGATTTTCCGACCCATTTGGAAGGTCAAGCGAGCCCGGCGAGCATCGCCTCATTTCTTGGATTTTCGTGTGCTATTACACCATTTTTTGGGTGATCGGGATTCCGGCGTCAAAAATGCCAAATTTGTTCGTGGGCGTCCGTCAAGGCGTTGTCTATGCATATGGTTGGCCATCACGGATTTTCCGAGCCCATTTGGAAGGTCAAACAAGCCCGAAGCGAGCATCGCCTCATTTCTTGGATTTTAGTGTGCTATTACACACCATTTTTTGGGTGATCGGGATTCCGACGTCAAAATGCCAAATTTGTTCGTGGGCGTCCGTCAAGGCGTTGTCTATGCATCACGGTTGGCCATCACGGATTTTCCGACCCATTTGGAAGGTCAAAGCGAGCCGAAGCGAGCATACGCCTCATTTCTTGGATTTTCGTGTGCTATTACACACCATTTTTTGGGTGATCGGGATTCCGGCGTCAAAATGCCAAATTTGTTCGTGGGCGTCCGTCAAGGCGTTGTCTATGCATACGGTTGGCCATCACGGATTTTCCGACCCATTTGGAAGGTCAAGCGAGCCGAAGCGAGCATCGCCTCATTTCTTGGATTTTTCGTGTGCTATTACACACCATTTTTGGGTGATCGGGATTCCGGCGTCAAAAATGCCAAATTTGTTCGTGGGCGTCCGTCAAGGCGTTGTCTATGCATACGGTTGGCCATCACGGATTTTCCGACCCATTTGGAAGGTCAAAGCGAGCCGGCGAGCATCGCCTCATTTCTTGGATTTTCGTGTGCTATTACACACCATTTTTTGGGTGATCGGGATTCGGCGTCAAAAATGCCAAATTTGTTCGTGGGCGTCCGTCAAGACGTTGTCTATGCATCACGGTTGGCCATCACGGATTTTCCGACCCATTTGGAAGGTCAAACGAGCCCCGAAGCGAGCATACGCCTCATTTCTTAGATTTTCGTGTGCTATTACACACCATTTCTTGGGTGATCGGGATTCCGATTTCAAAAATGCCAAATTTGTTCGTGGACGTCCGTCAAGACGTTGTCTATCCATACGGTTGGCCATCACGGATTTTCCGACCCATTTGGAAGGTCAAACGAGCCCCGAAGCGAGCATACGCCTCATTTCTTGGATTTTCGTGTGCTATTACACATCATTTCTTGGGTGATCGGGATTCCGACGTCAAAAATGCCAAATTTGTTCGTGGACGTCAGTCAAGACGTTGTCTATGCATCTGATTTGGCCATCACGGATTTTCCGACCCATTTGGAAGGTCAAAGCGAGCCCTGGCGAGCATACGCCTCATTTCTTGGATTTTCGTGTGCTATTACAGACCATTTCTTGGGTGATCGGGATTCCGGCGTCAAAAATGCCAATTTTGTTCGTGGGCGTCCGTCAAGGCGTTGTCTATGCATCACGGTTGGCCATCATGGATTTTCCGACCCATTTGGAAGGTCAAAGCGAGCCCGGCGAGCATACGCCTCATTTCTTGGATTTTTCGTGTGCTATTACACACCATTTTTTGGGTGATCGGGATTCCGACGTCAAAAATGCCAAAATTGTTCGTGGACGTCCGTCAAGACGTTGTCTATGCATACGGTTGGCCATCACGGATTTTCCGACCCATTTGGAAGGTCAAACGAGTTCCGAAGCGAGCATACACCTCATTTCTTTGATTTTCGTGTGCTATTACACACCATTTTTTGGGTGATCGGGATTCCGACGTCAAAAATGCCAAAATTGTTCGTGGACGTCCGTCAAGACGTTGTCTATGCATACGGTTGGCCATCACGGATTTTCCGACCCATTTGGAAGGTCAAACGAGCGAAGCGAGCATACGCCTCATTTCTTGGATTTTAGTGTGCTATTACACACCATTTTTGGGTGATCCGGATTCGGCGTCAAAAATGCCAAATTTGTTCGTGGACGTCCGTCAAGGCGTTGTCTATGCATCACGGTTGGCCATCACGGATTTTCCGACCCATTTGGAAGGTCAAAGCGAGCCGGCGAGCATACGCCTCATTTCTTGGATTTTCGTGTGCTATTACACACCATTTTTTGGGTGATCGGGATTCCGACGTCAAAAATGCCAAATTTGTTCGTGGACGTCCGTCAAGACGTTGTCTATGCATACGGTTGGACATCACGGATTTTCCGACCCATTTGGAAGGTCAAACGAGCCCCGAAGCGAGCATACGCCTCATTTCTTGGATTTTCGTGTGCTATTACACACCATTTTTTGGGTGATCGGGATTCCGACGTAAAAAATGCCAAATTTGTTCGTGGACGTCCGTCAAGACGTTGTATATGCATACGGTTGGCCATCACGGATTTTCCGACCCATTTGGAAGGTCAAACGAGCCCCGAAGCGAGCATACGCCTCATTTCTTGGATTTTCGTGTGCTATTACACACCATTTTTTGGGTGATCGGGATTGCGACGTCAAAAATGCCAAATTTGTTCGTGGACGTCCGTCAAGACGTTGTCTATGCATACGGTTGGCCATCACAAATTTTCCGACCCATTTGGAAGGTCAAATGAGCCCGGAAGCGAGCATACGCCTCATTTCTTGGATTTTCGTGTGCTATTACACACCATTTTTTGGGTGATCCGGATTCCGACGTCAAAAATGCCAAATTTGTTCGTGGACGTCCGTCAAGACGTTGTCTATGCATACGGTTGGCCATCACGGATTTTCCGACCCATTTGGAAGGTCAAACGAGCCCCGAAGCGAGCATACGCCTCATTACTTGGATTTTCATGTGCTATTACACACCATTTCTTGGGTGATCGGGATTCCGATGTCAAAAATGCCAAATTTGTTCGTGGACGTCCGTAAAGACGTTGTCTATGCATACGGTTTGCCATCACGGATTTTCCGACCCATTTGGAAGGTGAAACGATCCCCGAAGCGAGCAAACGCCTCATTTCTTGGATTTTCGTGTGCTATTACACACCATTTCTTGGGTGATCGGGATTCCGACGTCAAAAATGCCAAATTTGTTCATGGACGTCCGTCAAGACGTTGTCTATGCATCTGATTGGCCATCCACGGATTTTCCGACCCATTTGGAAGGTCAAGCGAGCCGAAGCGAGCATCGCCTCATTTTTGGATCTTCGTGTGCTCTTCCACTCCATTGTTTGGGTGGTCGGGATTCCGGCGTCAATAGTGCCAAATTTGTTCGTGGACGTCCGTCAAGACGTTGTCTTTGCATACGGTTGGCCATCACGGATTTTCCGACCCATTTGGAAGGTCAAACGAGCCCCGAAGCGAGCATACGCCTCATTTCTTGGATTTTCGTGTGCTATTACACACCATTTTTAGGTGATCGGGATTCCAACGTCAAAAATGCAAAATTTGTTCGTGGACGTCCGTCAAGACGTTGTCTATGCATACGGTTGGCCATCACGGATTTTCCGACCCATTTGGAAGGTCAAACGAGCCCCGAAGCGAGCATACGCCTCATTTCTTGGATTTTCGGGTGCTATTACACACCAATTTTTGGGTGATCGGGATTCCGACGTCAAAATGCCACATTTATTCGTGGACGTCCGTCAAGACGTTGTCTATGCATACGGTTGGCCATCATGGATTTTCCGACCCATTTGGAAGGTCAAACGAGCCCCGAAGCGAGCATACGCCTCATTTCTTGGATTTTCGTGTGCTATTACACACCATTTTTTGGGTGATCGGGATTCCGACGTCAAAAATGCCAAATTTGTTCGTGAACGTCTGTCAAGACGTTGTCTATGCATACGGTTGGCCATCACGGATTTTCCGACCCATTTGGAAGGTCAAACGAGCCCCGAAGCGAGCATACGCCTCATTTCTTTGATTTTCGTGTGCTATTACACACCATTTTTTGGGTGATCGGGATTCTGACGTCAAAAATGCCAAATTTGTTCGTGGACGTCCGTCAAGACGTTGTCTATGCATACGGTTGGCCATCACGGATTTTCCGACCCATTTGGAAGGTCAAACGAGCCCCGATGGGAGGATACGCGTGATTTCTTGGATTTTCGTGTGCTATTACACACCATTTTTTAGGTGATCGGGATTCCGACGTCAAAAATGCCAAATTTGTTCGTGGACGTCCGTCAAGACGTTGTCTATGCATACGGTTGGCCATCACAGATTTTCCGACCCATTTGGAAGGTCAAACGAGCCCCGAAGCGAGCATACGCCTCATTTCTTGGATTTTCGGGTGCTATTACACACCAATTTTTGGGTGATCGGGATTCCGACGTCAAAATGCCACATTTGTTCGTGGACGTCCGTCAAGACGTTGTCTATGCATACGGTTGGCCATCATGGATTTTCCGACCCATTTGGAAGGTCAACCGAGCCCCGAAGCGAGCATACGCCTCATTTCTTGGATTTTCGTGTGCTATTACACACCATTTTTTGGGTGATCGGGATTCGGCGTCAAAAATGCCAAATTTGTTCGTGGACGTCCGTCAAGGCGTTGTCTATGCATACGGTTGGCCATCATGGATTTTCCGACCCATTTGGAAGGTCAAACGAGCCCCGAAGCGAGCATACGCCTCATTTCTTGGATTTTCGTGTGCTATTACACACCATTTTTTGGGTGATCGGGATTCCGACGGCCAAAATGCCAAATTTGTTCGTGGACGTCCGTCAAGACGTTGTCTATGCATACGGTTGGCCATCACGGATTTTCCGACCCATTTGGAAGGTCAAATGAGCCCCGAAGCGAGCATACGCCTCATTTCTTGGATTTTCGTGTGCTACTACACACCATTTTTTGGGTGATCGGGATTCCGACGTCAAAATTGCCAAATTTGTTCGTGGACGTCCGTCAAGACGTTGTCTATGCATACGGTTGGCCATCACAGATTTTCCGACCCATTTGGAAGGTCAAACGAGCCCCGAAGCGAGCATACGCCTCATTTCTTGGATTTTCGTGAGCTATTACACACCATTTTTTGGGTGATCGGGATTCCGACGTCAAAAATGCCAAATTTGTTCGTGGACGTCCGTCAAGACGTTGTCTATGCATACGGTTGGCCATCACGGATTTTTCGACCCATTTGGAAGGTCAAACAAGCCCCGAACGAGCATACGCCTCACTTCTTGGATTTTCGTGTGCTATTACACACCATTTTTTGGGTGATCGGGATTCCGACGTCAAAAATGCCAAATTTTTTCGTGGACGTCCGTCAAGACGTTGTCTATGCATACGGTTGGCCATCACGGATTTTCCGACCCATTTGGAAGGTCAAACGAGCCCCGAAGCGAGCATACACCTCATTTCTTGGATTTTCGTGTGCTCTTACACACCATTTTTTGGGTGATCGGGATTCCGACGTCACAAATGCCAAATTTGTTCGTGGACGTCCGTCAAGGCGTTGTCTATGCATACGGTTGGCCATCACGGATTTTCCAACCCATTTGGAAGGTCAAACGAGCCCCGAAGCGAGCATACGCCTCATTTCTTGGATTTTCGTGTGCTATTACACACCATTTTTTGGGTGATTGGGATTCTGATGTCAAAAATGCCAAATTTATTCGTGGACATCCGTCAAGACGTTGTCTATGCATACGGTTGGCCATCACGGATTTTCCGACCCATTTGGAAGGTCAAACGAGCCCCGAAGCGAGCATACGCCTCATTTCTAAGATTTTCGTGTGCTATTACACACCATTTTTTGGGTGATCGGGATTCCGACGTCAAAAATGCCCAATTTGTTCGTGGACGTCCGTCAAGACGTTGTCTATGCATACGGTTGGCCATCACGGATTTTCCGACCCATTTGGAAGGTCAAACGAGCCCCGAAGCGAGCATACGCCTCATTTCTTGTATTTTCATGTGCTATTACACACCATTTTTTGGGTGATCGGGATTCCGACGTCAAAAATGCCAAATTTGTTTGTGGACGTCCGTCAAGACGTTGTCTATGCATACGGTTGGCCATCACGGATTTTCCGACCCATTTGGAAGGTCAAACGTGCCCGAAGCGAGCATACGCCTCATTTCTTGGATTTTCGTGTGCTATTACACACCATTTTTTGGGTGATCGGGATTCCGACGTCAAAAATGCCAAATTTGTTCGTGGACGTCCGTCAAGACGTTGTCTATGCATACGGTTGGCCATCACGGATTTTCCGACCCATTTGGAAGGTCAAACGAGCCCCGAAGCGAGCATACGCCTCATTTCTTGGATTTTCGTGTGCTATTACACACCATTTTTTGGGTGATCGGGATTCGATGTCAAAAATGCCAAATTTGTTCGTGGACGTCCGTCAAGACGTTGTCTATGCATACGGTTGGCAATCACGGATTTTCCGACCCATTTGGAAGGTCAAACGAGCCCCGAAGCGAGCATACGCCTCATTTCTTGGATTTTCGTGTGCTATTACACACCATTTTTTGGGTGATCGGGATTCCAACGTCAAAATGCCAAATTTGTTCGTGGACGTCCGTCAAGACGTTGTCTATGCATACGGTTGGCCATCACGGATTTTCCGACCCATTTGGAAGGTCAAACGAGCCCCGAGCGAGCATACGCCTCATTTCTTGGATTTTCGTGTGCTATTACACACCATTTTTTGGGTGATCGGGATTCCGACGTCAAAAATGCCAAATTTTTTCGTGGACGTCCGTCAAGACGTTGTATATGCATACAGTTTGCCATCACGGATTTTTCGACCCATTTGGAAGGTCAAACGAGCCCCGAAGCGAGCATACGCCTCATTTCTTGGATTTTCGTGTGCTATTACACACCATTTTTTGGGTGATCGGGATTCCGGCGTCAAAAATGCCAAATTTGTTCGTGGGCGTCCGTCAAGACGTTGTCTATGCATACGGTTGGCCATCACGGATTTTCCGACCCATTTGGAAGGTCAAACGAGCCCCGAAGCGCGCATACGCCTCATTTCTTGGATTTTCGTGTGCTATTACACACCATTTTTTGGGTGATCGTGATTCCGACGTCAAAAATGCCAAATTTGTTCGTGGACGTCCGTCAAGACGTTGTCTATGCATACGGTTGGCCATCACGGATTTTCCGACATATTTGGAAGGTCAAACGATCCCCGAAGCGAGCATACGCCTCATTTCATGGATTTTCGTGTGCTATTACGCAACATTTTTTGGGTGATCGGGATTCCGACGTCAAAAATGCCAAATTTGTTCGTGGACGTCCGTCAAGACGTTGTCTATGCATACGGTTGGCCATCACGGATTTTCCGACCCATTTGGAAGGTCAAACGAGCCCCGAAGCGAGCATACGCCTCATTTCTAGGATTTTCGTGTGCTATTACACACCATTTTTTGGGTGATCGGGATTCCGGCGTCAAAAATGCCAAATTTGTTCGTGGGCGTCCGTCAAGGCGTTGTCTATGCATCACGGTTGGCCATCACGGATTTTCCGACCCATTTGGAAGGTCAAGCGAGCCGAAGCGAGCTATCGCCTCATTTCTTGGATTTTCATGTGCTTTAACACATCGTTTTTTGGGTGATGGGGATTCGGCGTCAAAAATGCCAAATTTGTTTGTGGGCGTCCGTCAAGGCGTTGTCGATGCATACGGTTGGCCATCACGGATTTTCCGACCCATCTGGAAGGTCAAACGAGCCAGGAAGCGGGCATACGCCTCATTTTTTGGATTTTCGTGTGCTATTACGCACCATTTTTGGGTGATGGGGATTTTGACGACAAAAATGGAAAATTTGTTCGTGGGCGTCCGTCAAGGCGTTGTCTATGCATCACGGTTGGCCATCACGGATTTTCCGACTCATTTGGAAGGTCAAGCGAGCCCGGCGAGCATACGCCTCATTTCTTGGATTTTAGTGTGCTATTACACACCATTTTTTGGGTGATAGGGATTCCGGCGTCAAAAATGCCAAATTTGTTCGTGGGCGTCCGTCAAGGCGTTGTCTATGCATCACGGTTGGCCATCACAGAATTTCCCACCCATTTTGAAGGTCAAACGAGCCCCGAAGCGAGCATACGCCTCATTTCTTGGATTTTCGTGTGCTATTACACACCATTTTTTGGGTGATCGGGATTCCGACGTCAAGAATGCCAAATTTGTTCGTGGGCGTCCGTCAAGGCGTTGTCTATGCATACGGTTGGCCATCACGGATTTTCCGACCCATTTGGAAGGTCAAACGAGCCCTGAAGCGAGCATACGCCTCATTTCTTGGATTTTCGTGTGCTATTACACACCATTTTTTGGGTGATCGGGATTCCGACGTCAAAAATGCCAAATTTGTTCGTGGACGTCCGTCAAGACGTTGTCTATGCATACGGTTGGCCATCACGGATTTTTTGACCCATTTGGAAGGTCAAACGAGCCCCGAAGCGAGCATACGCCTCATTTCTTGGATTTTCGTGTGCTATTACACACCATTTTTTGGGTGATCGGGATTCCGACGTCAAAAATGCAAAATTTGTTCGTGGACGTCCGTCAAGACGTTGTCTATGCATACGATTGGCCATCACGGATTTTCTGACCCATTTGGAAGGTCAAACGAGCCCCAAAGCGAGCATACGCCTTATTTCTTGGATTTTCGTGTGCTATTACACACCATTTTTTGGGTGATCGGGATTCCGACGTCAAAAATGCCAAATTTGTTCGTGGACGTCCGTCAAGACGTTGTCTATGCATACGGTTGGCCATCACGGATTTTCCGACCCATTTGGAAGGTCATACGAGCCCCGAAGCGAGCATACGCCTCATTTCTTGGATTTTCGTGTGCTATTACACACCATTTTTTGGGTGATCGGGATTCCGGCGTCAAAAATGCCAAATTTGTTCGTGGGCGTCCGTCAAGTCGTTGTCTATGCATACGGTGGGCCATCAC
>JAPXVU010000104.1:0-21246 GCA_027789145.1 Solanum arcanum
TGCTATTACACATCATTTTTTGGGTGATCGGGATTCCGACGTCAAAAATGCCAAATTTGTTCATGGACGTCCGTCAAGAAGTTGTCTATGCATACGGTTGGCCATCACGGCTTTTCCGACCCATTTGGAAGGTCAAACGAGCCTGAATCGAGCATACACCTCATTTTGACGATTTTCGTGGGCTATTACACATCATTTTTTGGGTGATCGGATTCACGCCAAAATGCCAAATTTGTTCGTGGACGTCCGTCAAGAAGTTGTCTATGCATACGGTTGGCCATCACGGCTTTTCCGACCCATTTGGAAGGTCAAACGAGCCCTGAATCGAGCATACGCCTCATTTCGACGATTTTCGTGTGCTATTACACACCATTTTTTGGGTGATCGGGATTCCGACGTCAAAAATGCCAAATTTGTTCGTGGACGTCCGCCAAGAAGTTGTCTATGCATACGGTTGGCCATCACGGCTTTTCCGACCCATTTGGAAGGTCAAACGAGCCCCGAATCGAGCATACGCCTCATTTCGACGATTTTCGTGTGCTATTACACATCATTTTTGGGTGATCGATTCCGACGCCAAAATGCCAAATTTGTTCGTGGACGTCCGTCAAGAAGTTGTCTATGCATACGGTTGGCCATCACGGCTTTTCCGACCCATTTGGAAGGTCAAACGAGCCCGAATCGAGCATACGCCTATTTCGACGATTTTCGTGGTGCTATTACACATCATTTTTTGGGTGATCGATTCCGACGCCAAAAATGCCAAATTTGTTCGTGGACGTCCGCCAAGAAGTTGTCTATGCATACGGTTGGCCATCACGGCTTTTCCGACCCATTTGAAGGTCAAACGAGCCCCGAATCGAGCATACGCCATTTCGACGATTTTCGTGGTGCTATTACACACCATTTTTTGGGTGATCGATTCCGACGCCAAAATGCCAAATTTGTTCATGGACGTCCGTCAAGAAGTTGTCTATGCATACGGTTGGCCATCACGGCTTTTCCGACCCATTTGGAAGGTCAAACGAGCCCTGAATCGAGCATACGCCTCATTTCGACGATTTTCGTGTTCTATTACACATCATTTTTTGGGTGATCGGATTCCGACGCCAAAATGCCAAATTTGTTCGTGGATCGCCCACAAGAAGTTGTCTATGCATACGGTTGGCCATCACGGCTTTTCCGACCCATTTGAAGGTCAAACGAGCCCCGAATCGAGCATACGCCTATTTCGACGATTTTCGTGGTGCTATTACACACCATTTTTTGGGTGATCGATTCCGACGCCAAAATGCCAAATTTGTTCGTGGACGTCCGTCAAGAAGTTGTCTATGCATACGGTTGGCCATCACGGCTTTTCCGACCCATTTGAAGGTCAAACGAGCCCCGAAGCGAGCATACGCCATTTCGACGATTTTCGTGGTGCTATTACACATCATTTTTTGGGTGATCGGATTCCGACGCCAAAATGCCAAATTTGTTCGTGGACGTCCGCCAAGAAGTTGTCTATGCATACGGTTGGCCATCACGGCTTTTCCGACCCATTTGAAGGTCAAACGAGCCCGAATCGAGCATACGCCTCATTTCGACGATTTTCGTGTGCTATTACACACCATTTTTTGGGTGATCGGGATTCCGACGTCAAAAATGCCAAATTTGTTCGTGGACGTCCGTCAAGAAGTTGTCTATGCATACGGTTGGCCATCACGGCTTTTCCGACCCATTTGAAAGGTCAAACGAGCCCTGAATCGAGCATACGCCTCATTTCGACGATTTTCGTGTGCTATTACACATCATTTTTTGGGTGATCGATTCCGACGCCAAAAATGCCAAATTTGTTCGTGGACGTCCGTCAAGAAGTTGTCTATGCATACGGTTGGCCATCACGGCTTTTCCGACCCATTTGGAAGGTCAAACGAGCCCGAATCGAGCATACGCCATTTCGACGATTTTCGTGGTGCTATTACACACCATTTTTTGGGTGATCGGATTCCGACGTCAAAAATGCCAAATTTGTTCGTGGACGTCCGTCAAGACGTTGTCTATTCATACGGTTGGCCATCACGGCTTTTCCGACCCATTTGGAAGGTCAAATGAGCCCCGAATCGAGCATACGCCTCATTTCGACGATTTTCGTTTGCTATTACACATCATTTTTTAGGGTGATCGGGATTCCGACGCCAAAAATGCCAAATTTGTTCGTGGACGTCCGTCAAGAAGTTGTCTATGCATACGGTTGGCCATCACGGCTTTTCCGACCCATTTGGAAGGTCAAACGAGTCCTGAATCGAGCATACGCCTCATTTCGACGATTTTCGTGTGCTATTACACACCATTTTTTGGGTGATCGGATTCCGATGTCAAAAATGCCAAATTTGTTCGTGGACGTCCGTCAAGAAGTTGTCTATGCATACGGTTGGCCATCACGGCTTTTCCGACCCATTTGAAGGTCAAACGAGCCCTGAATCGAGCATACGCCTATTTCGACGATTTTCGTGGTGCTATTACACATCATTTTTTGGGTGATCGGATTCCGACGCCAAAATGCCAAATTTGTTCGTGGACGCCCGTCAAGAAGTTGTCTATGCATACGGTTGGCCATCACGGCTTTTCCGACCCATTTGGAAGGTCAAACGAGCCCCGAATCGAGCATACGCCTCATTTCGACGATTTTCGTGGTGCTATTACACACCATTTTTTGGGTGATCGATTCCGACGCCAAAATGCCAAATTTGTTCGTGGACGTCCGCCAAGAAGTTGTCTATGCATACGGTTGGCCATCACGGCTTTTCCGACCCATTTGGAAGGTCAAACGAGCTCGAATCGAGCATACGCCATTTCGACGATTTTCGTGGTGCTATTACACATCATTTTTTGGGTGATCGGATTCACGCCAAAAATGCCAAATTTGTTCGTGGACGTCCGTCAAGAAGTTGTCTATGCATACGTTGGCCATCACGGCTTTTCCGACCCATTTGGAAGGTCAAACGAGCCCGAATCGAGCATACGCCATTTCGACGATTTTCGTGGTGCTATTACACACCATTTTTTGGGTGATCGGATTCCGACGCCAAAATGCCAAATTTGTTCGTGGACGTCCGTCAAGAAGTTGTCTATGCATACGGTTGGCCATCACGGCTTTTCCGACCCATTTGAAGGTCAAACGAGCTCCCGAATCGAGCATACGCCTATTTCGACGATTTTCGTGGTGCTATTACACATCATTTTTTGGGTGATCGGATTCCGACGCCAAAAATGCCAAATTTGTTCGTGGACGTCCGCCAAGAAGTTGTCTATGCATACGGTTGGCCATCACGGCTTTTCCGACCCATTTGAAGGTCAAACGAGCCTCAATCGAGCATACGCCTATTTCGACGATTTTCGTGGTGCTATTACACACCATTTTTTGGGTGATCGGATTCCGACGCCAAAAATGCCAAATTTGTTCGTGGACGTCCGTCAAGAAGTTGTCTATGCATACGGTTGGCCATCACGGCTTTTCCGACCCATTTGGAAGGTCAAACGAGCTCAATCGAGCATACGCCATATTTCGACGATTTTCGTGGTGCTATTACACATCATTTTTTGGGTGATCGATTCCGACGCCAAAATGCCAAATTTGTTCGTGGACGTCCACAAGAAGTTGTCTATGCATACGGTTGGCCATCACGGCTTTTCCGACCCATTTGGAAGGTCAAACGAGCCCCGAATGGAGCAGACGCGTTATTTCAACGATTTTCGTGTCCTATTACACATCATTTTTTGGGTGATCCCGATTCCGACGCCAAAAATGCCAAATTTGTTCGTGGACGTCGGTCAAGTAGTTGTCTATGCATACGGTTGGCCATATCACGGCTTTTCCGACCCATTTGGAAGGTCAAACGAGCCCGAATCGAGCATACGCCATTTCGACGATTTTCGTGGTGCTATTACACATCATTTTTTGGGTGATCGGATTCCGACGCCAAAAATGCCAAATTTCTTCGTGGACGTCCGTCAAGAAGTTGTCTATGCATACGGTTGGCCATCACGGCTTTTCCGACCCATTTGGAAGGTCAAACGAGCCCGAATCGAGCATACGCCTATTTCGACGATTTTCGTGGTGCTATTACACACCATTTTTTGGGTGATCGGATTCCGACGCCAAAAATGCCAAATTTGTTCGTGGACGTCCGTCAAGAAGTTGTCTATGCATACGGTTGGCCATCACGCTTTTCCGACCCATTTGGAAGGTCAAACGAGCCTCAATCGAGCATACGCCTCATTTCGACGATTTTCGTGTGCTATTACACATCATTTTTTGGGTGATCGGGATTCCGACGTCAAAAATGCCAAATTTGTTCGTGGACATCCGTCAAGAAGTTGTCTATGCATACGGTTGGCCATCACGGCTTTTCCGACCCATTTGGAAGGTCAAACGAGCCCCGAATCGAGCATACGCCTCATTTCGACGATTTTCGTGTGCTATTACACATCATTTTTTGGGTGATCGGGATTCCGACGTCAAAAATGCCAAATTTGTTCGTGGACGTCCGTCAAGAAGTTGTCTATGCATACGGTTGGCCATCACGGCTTTTCCGACCCATTTGGAAGGTCAAACGAGCCCCGAATCGAGCATACGCCTCATTTCGACGATTTTCGTGTGCTATTACACATCATTTTTTGGGTGATCGGGATTCCGACGTCAAAAATGCATAATTTGTTCGTGGACGTCCGTCAAGAAGTTGTCTATGCATACGGTTGGCCATCACGGCTTTTCCGACCAATTTGGAAGGTCAAACGAGCCCCGAATCGAGCATACGCCTCATTTCGACGATTTTCGTGTGCTATTACACATCATTTTTTGGGTGATCGGGATTCCGACGTCAAAAATGCCAAATTTGTTCGTGGACGTCCGCCAAGAAGTTGTCTATGCATACGGTAGGCCATCACGGCTTTTCCGACCCATTTGGAAGGTCAAACGAGCTCAATCGAGCATACGCCTATTTCGACGATTTTCGTGGTGCTATTACACATCATTTTTTGGGTGATCGATTCCGACGCCAAAAATGCCAAATTTGTTCGTGGACGTCCGCCAAGAAGTTGTCTATGCATACGGTTGGCCATCACGGCTTTTCCGACCCATTTGGAAGGTCAAACGAGCCTCAATCGAGCATACGCCATTTCGACGATTTTCGTGGTGCTATTACACATCATTTTTTGGGTGATCGGATTCCGACGCCAAAAATGCCAAATTTGTTCGAGGACGTCCGACAAGAAGTTCTCTATGCATACGGTTGGTCATCACGTCTTTTCCCTCACATTTGGAAGGTCAAACGAGCCTCGAAACGAGCATACGCCTCATTTCGACGATTTTCGTGTGCTATTACACATCATTTTTTGGGTGATCGAGATTCCGACGTCAAAAATGCCAAATTTGTTCGTGGACGTCCGTCAAGAAGTTGTCTATGCATACGGTTGGCCATCACGGCTTTTCCGACCCATTTGGAAGGTCAAACGAGCCCCGAATCGAGCATACGCCTCATTTCGACGATTTTCGTGTGCTATTACACATCATTTTTTGGGTGATCGAGATTCCGACGTCAAAAATGCCAAATTTGTTCGTGGACGTCCGTCAAGAAGTTGTCTATGCATACGGTTGGCCATCACGGCGTTTCCGACCCATTTGGAAGGTCAAACAAGCCCCGAATCGAGCATACGCCTCATTTCGACGATTTTCGTGGTGCTATTACACATCATTTTTTGGGTGATCGATTCCGACGCCAAAAATGCCATATTTATTCGTGGACGTCCGTCAAGACGTTGTCTATGCATACGGTTGGCCATCACGGCTTTTCCGACCCATTTGGAAGGTCAAACGAGCCCCGAATCGAGCATACGCCTCATTTCGACGATTTTCGTGTGTTATTACACATCATTTTTTGGGTGATCGAGATTCCGACATCAATAATGCCAAATTTGTTCGTGGACGTCCGTCAAGAAGTTGTCTATGCATACGGTTGGTCATCACGGCTTTTCCGACCCATTTGGAAGGTCAAACGAGCCCTGAATCGAGCATACGCCTCATTTCGACGATTTTCGTGTGCTATTACACATCATTTTTTGGGTGATCAGGATTCCGACGTCAAAAATGCCAAATTTGTTTGTGGACGTCCGTCAAGACGTTGTCTATGCATACGGTTGGCCATCACGGCTTTTCCGACCCATTTGGAAGGTCAAACGAGCCCCGAATCGAGCATACGCCTATTTCGACGATTTTCGTGGTGCTATTACACATCATTTTTTGGGTGATCGGATTCCGACGCCAAAATGCCAAATTTGTTCGTGGACGTCCACAAGAAGTTGTCTATGCATACGGTTGGCCATCACGGCTTTTCCGACCCATTTGAAGGTCAAACGAGCTCGAATCGAGCATACGCCTATTTCGACGATTTTCGTGGTGCTATTACACATCATTTTTTGGGTGATCGGATTCCGACGCCAAAAATGCCAAATTTGTTCGTGGACGTCCGCCAAGAAGTTGTCTATGCATACGGTTGGCCATCACGGCTTTTCCGACCCATTTGGAAGGTCAAACGAGCCTCAATCGAGCATACGCCTATTTCGACGATTTTCGTGGTGCTATTACACATCATTTTTTGGGTGATCGGATTCGACGCCAAAATGCCAAATTTGTTCGTGGACGTCCACAAGAAGTTGTCTATGCATACGGTTGGCCATCACGGCTTTTCCGACCCATTTGAAGGTCAAACGAGCTCAATCGAGCATACGCCTATTTCGACGATTTTCGTGCTATTACACATCATTTTTTGGGTGATCGGATTCCGACGCCAAAATGCCAAATTTGTTCGTGGACGTCCGTCAAGAAGTTGTCTATGCATACGGTTGGCCATCACGGCTTTTCCGACCCATTTGAAGGTCAAACGAGCCTCGAATCGAGCATACGCCTATTTCGACGATTTTCGTGGTGCTATTACACATCATTTTTTGGGTGATCGGATTCCGACGTCCAAAATGCCAAATTTGTTCGTGGACGTCCTCCAAGAAGTTGTCTATGCATACGGTTGGTCATCACGGCTTTTCCGACCCATTTGGAAGGTCAAACGAGCCCTGAATCGAGCATACGCCTATTTCGACGATTTTCGTGGTGCTATTACACATCATTTTTTGGGTGATCGATTCGACGCCAAAATGCCAAATTTGTTCGTGGACGTCCGTCAAGAAGTTGTCTATGCATACGGTTGGCCATCACGGCTTTTCCGACCCATTTGGAAGGTCAAACGAGCCTCAATCGAGCATACGCCTATTTCGACGATTTTCGTGGTGCTATTACACATCATTTTTTGGGTGATCGGATTCCGACGCCAAAATGCCAAATTTGTTCGTGGACGTCCGTCAAGAAGTTGTCTATGCATACGGTTGGCCATCACGGCTTTTCCGACCCATTTGGAAGGTCAAACGAGCCCCGAATCGAGCATACGCCTCATTTCGACGATTTTCGTGTGCTATTACACATCATTTTTTGGGTGATCGGAATTCCGACGTCAAAAATGCCAAATTTGTTCGTGGACGTCCGTCAAGAAGTTGTCTATGCATACGGTTGGCCATCACGGCTTTTCCGACCCATTTGGAAGGTCAAACGAGCCCCGAATCGAGCATACGCCTCATTTCGACGATTTTCGTGTGCTATTACACATCATTTTTTGGGTGATCGGTATTCCGACGCCAAAAATGCCAAATTTGTTCGTGGACGTCCGTCAAGAAGTTGTCTATGCATACGGTTGGCCATCACGGCTTTTCCGACCCATTTGAAGGTCAAACGAGCCTCAATCGAGCATACGCCTATTTCGACGATTTTCGGGTGCTATTACACATCATTTTTTGGGTGATCGGATTCCGACGTCAAAAATGCCAAATTTGTTCGTGGACGTCCGCCAAGACG
Organism: Solanum arcanum; assembly: GCA_027789145.1. NCBI lineage: Eukaryota > Viridiplantae > Streptophyta > Magnoliopsida > Solanales > Solanaceae > Solanum > Solanum arcanum. Next base: position 7,943 of record JAPXVU010000104.1, read on the forward strand.
TTGTCTATGCATACGGTTGGCCATCACGGCTTTTCCGACCCATTTGGAAGGTCAAACGAGCCTCGAATCGAGCATACGCCTTATTTCAACGATTTTCGTGTGCTATTACACATCATTTTTTGGGTGATCGGGATTCCGATGTCAAAAATGCCAAATTTGTTCGTGGACGTCCGTCAAGAAGTTGTCTATGCATACGGTTGGCCATCACGGCTTTTCCGACCCATTTGGAAGGTCAAACGAGTCCTCAATCGAGCATACGCCTATTTCGACGATTTTCGTGGTGCTATTACACATCATTTTTTGGGTGATCGGATTCCGACGCCAAAATGCCAAATTTGTTCGTGGACGTCCGTCAAGAAGTTGTCTATGCATACGGTTGGCCATCACGGCTTTTCCGACCCATTTGAAGGTCAAACGAGCCCCGAATCGAGCATACGCCATTTCGACGATTTTCGTGGTGCTATTACACATCATTTTGGGTGATCGGATTCGACGCCAAAATGCCAAATTTGTTCGTGGACGTCCGCAAGAAGTTGTCTATGCATACGGTTGGCCATCACGGCTTTTCCGACCCATTTGAAGGTCAAACGAGCCCTGAATCGAGCATACGCCTATTTCGACGATTTTCGTGGTGCTATTACACATCATTTTTTGGGTGATCGGATTCCGACGTCAAAAATGCCAAATTTGTTCGTGGACGTCCGCCAAGAAGTTGTCTATGCATACGGTTGGCCATCACGGCTTTTCCGACCCATTTGGAAGGTCAAACGAGCCCCGAATCGAGCATACGCCATTTCGACGATTTTCGTGGTGCTATTACACATCATTTTTTGGGTGATCGATTCCGACGCCAAAATGCCAAATTTGTTCGTGGACGTCCACAAGAAGTTGTCTATGCATACGGTTGGCCATCACGGCTTTTCCGACCCATTTGAAGGTCAAACGAGCCCGAATCGAGCATACGCCTATTTCGACGATTTTCGTGGTGCTATTACACATCATTTTTTGGGTGATCGGGATTCCGACGTCAAAAATGCCAAATTTGTTCGTGGACGTCCGTCAAGAAGTTGTCTATGCATACGGTTGGCCATCACGGCTTTTCCGACCCATTTGGAAGGTCAAACGAGCCCCGAATCGAGCATAACACATCATTTTTTGGGTGATCAGGATTCCGACGTCAAAAATGCCAAATTTGTTCGTGGACGTCCGTCAAGAAGTTGTCTATGCATACGGTTGGCCATCACGGCTTTTCCGACCCATTTGGAAGGTCAAACGAGTCCTGAATCGAGCATACGCCTCATTTCGCGGATTTTCGTGTGCTATTTCACATGATTTTTTGGGTGATCGGGGTTCCGACGCCAAAATGCCAAATTTGTTCGTGGACGTCCGCCAAGAAGTTGTCTATGCATACGGTTGGCCATCACGGCTTTTCCGACCCATTTGAAGGTCAAACGAGCCTCAATCGAGCATACGCCTATTTCGACGATTTTCGTGGTGCTATTACACATCATTTTTTGGGTGATCGATTCCGACGCCAAAAATGCCAAATTTGTTCGTGGACGTCCGCCAAGAAGTTGTCTATGCATACGGTTGGCCATCACGGCTTTTCCGACCCATTTGAAGGTCAAACGAGCCCGAATCGAGCATACGCCTATTTCGACGATTTTCGTGGTGCTATTACACATCATTTTTTGGGTGATCGGATTCCGACGCCAAAAATGCCAAATTTGTTCGTGGACGTCCACAAGAAGTTGTCTATGCATACGGTTGGCCATCACGGCTTTTCCGACCCATTTGAAGGTCAAACGAGCCCCGAATCGAGCATACGCCTATTTCGACGATTTTCGTGGTGCTATTACACATCATTTTTTGGGTGATCGATTCCGACGCCAAAAATGCCAAATTTGTTCGTGGACGTCCGCCAAGACGTTGTCTATGCATACGGTTGGCCATCACGGCTTTTCCGACCCATTTGGAAGGTCAAACGAGCCCCGAATCGAGCATACGCCTCATTTCGACGATTTTCGTGTGCTATTACACATCATTTTTTGGGTGATCGGAATTCCGACGTCAAAAATGCCAAATTTGTTCGTGGACGTCCGTCAAGAAGTTGTCTATGCATACGTTGGCCATCACGGCTTTTCCGACCCATTTGGAAGGTCAAACGAGCCCCGAATCGAGCATACGCCTCATTTCGACGATTTTCGTGTGCTATTACACATCATTTTTTGGGTGATCGAGATTCCGACGTCAAAAATGCCAAATTTGTTCGTGGACGTCCGTCAAGAAGTTGTCTATGCATACGGTTGGCGATCACGGCTTTTCCGACCCATTTGGAAGGTCAAACGAGCCTCAATCGAGCATACGCCATTTCGACGATTTTCGTGGTGCTATTACACATCATTTTTTGGGTGATCGATTCCGACGCCAAAAATGCCAAATTTGTTCGTGGACGTCCGTCAAGAAGTTGTCTATGCATACGGTTGGCCATCACGGCTTTTCCGACCCATTTGAAGGTCAAACGAGCCTCAATCGAGCATACGCCTATTTCGACGATTTTCGTGGTGCTATTACACATCATTTTTTGGGTGATCGGATTCCGACGCCAAAAATGCCAAATTTGTTCGTGGACGTCCGCCAAGAAGTTGTCTATGCATACGGTTGGCCATCACGGCTTTTCCGACCCATTTGAAGGTCAAACGAGCCCAATCGAGCATACGCCTCATTTCGACGATTTTCGTGTGCTATTACACACCATTTTTTGGGTGATCGGGATTCCGACGTCAAAAATGCCAAATTTGTTCGTGGACGTCCGTCAAGAAGTTGTCTATGCATACGGTTGGCCATCACGGATTTTCCGACCCATTTAAAAAAGGTCTAACGAGTCCCGAAGCGAGCATACGCCTATTTCGACGATTTTCGTGGTGCTATTACACATCATTTTTTGGGTGATCGGATTCCGACGCCAAAAATGCCAAATTTGTTCGTGGACGTCCGTCAAGAAGTTGTCTATGCATACGGTTGGCCATCACGGTTTTTCCGACCCATTTGAAGGTCAAACGAGCTCAATCGAGCATACGCCTCATTTCGACGATTTTCGTGTGCTATTACACATCATTTTTTGGGTGATCGGGATTCCGACGTCAAAAATGCCAAATTTGTTCGTGGACGTCCGTCAAGAAGTTGTCTATGCATACGGTTGGCCATCACGGCTTTTCTGACCCATTTGGAAGGTCAAACGAGTCCTGAATCGAGCATACGCCTCATTTCGACGATTTTCGTGTGCTATTACACATCATTTTTTGGGTGATCGGGATTCCGACGTCAAAAATGCCAAATTTGTTCGTGGACGTCCGTCAAGAAGTTGTCTATGCATACGGTTGGCCATCACGGCTTTTCCGACCCATTTGGAAGGTCAAACGAGCCCCGAATCGAGCATACGCCTATTTCGACGATTTTCGTGGTGCTATTACACATCATTTTTTGGGTGATCGGATTCCGACGCCAAAATGCCAAATTTGTTCGTGGACGTCCGTCAAGAAGTTGTCTATGCATACGGTTCCCCATCACGGCTTTTCCGACCCATTTGGAAGGTCAAACGAGCCCCGAATCGAGCATACGCCTCATTTCGACGATTTTCGTGGTGCTATTACACATCATTTTTGGGTGATCGGATTCCGACGCCAAAAATGCCAAATTTGTTCGTGGACGTCCGTCAAGAAGTTGTCTATGCATACGGTTGGCCATCACGGCTTTTCCGACCCATTTGGAAGGTCAAACGAGCCCCGAATCGAGCATACGCCTCATTTCAACGATTTTCGTGTGCTATTACACACCATTTTTTGGGTGATCGGGATTCCGACGTCAAAAATGCCAAATTTGTTCGTGGACGTCCGTCAAGAAGTTGTCTATGCATACGGTTGGCCATCACGGCTTTTCCGACCCATTTGGAAGGTCAAACGAGCCCCGAATCGAGCATACGCCTCATTTCGACGATTTTCGTGTGCTATTACACATCATTTTTTGGGTGATCAGGATTCCGACGTCAAAAATGCCAAATTTGTTCGTGGGCGTCCGTTAAGTAGTTGTCTATGCATTGGGTGGGCCATCACGGGTGTTCCGACGCATTTGGAAGGTCAAACGAGCTCAATCGAGCATACGCCTATTTCGACGATTTTCGTGGTGCTATTACACATCATTTTTTGGGTGATCGATTCCGACGCCAAAAATGCCAAATTTGTTCGTGGACGTCCGCCAAGAAGTTGTCTATGCATACGGTTGGCTATCACGGCTTTTCCGACCCATTTGGAAGGTCAAACGAGCTCAATCGAGCATACGCCTATTTCGACGATTTTCGTGGTGCTATTACACATCATTTTTTGGGTGATCGATTCCGACGCCAAAATGCCAAATTTGTTCGTGGACGTCCGCCAAGAAGTTGTCTATGCATACGGTTGGCCATCACGGCTTTTCCGACCCATTTGAAGGTCAAACGAGCTCAATCGAGCATACGCCTATTTCGACGATTTTCGTGGTGCTATTACACATCATTTTTTGGGTGATCGGATTCCGACGCCAAAAATGCCAAATTTGTTCGTGGACGTCCGCCAAGAAGTTGTCTATGCATACGGTTGGCCATCACGGCTTTTCCGACCCATTTGGAAGGTCAAACGAGCCCGAATCGAGCATACGCCATTTCGACGATTTTCGTGGTGCTATTACACATCATTTTTTGGGTGATCGATTCCGACGCCAAAATGCCAAATTTGTTCGTGGACGTCCGCCAAGAAGTTGTCTATGCATACGGTTGGCCATCACGGCTTTTCCGACCCATTTGGAAGGTCAAACGAGCCTCAATCGAGCATACGCCTATTTCGACGATTTTCGTGGTGCTATTACACATCAGTTTTTGGGTGATCGGGATTCCAACATCGAAAATGCCAAATTTGTTCGAGGACGTCCGTCAAGAAGATGTCTATGCATACGGTTGGCCATCACGGCTTTTCCGACCCATTTGGGAGGTCAAACGAGCCCGAATCGAGCATACGCCTATTTCGACGATTTTCGTGTGCTATTACACACCATTTTTTGGGTGATCGGGATTCCGACGTCAAAAATGCCAAATTTGTTCGTGGACGCCCGTAAAGAAGTTGTCTATGCATACGGTTGGCCATCACGGCTTTTCCGACCCATTTGGAAGGTCAAAGGAGCCCTGAATCGAGCATACGCCTCATTTCGACGATTTTCGTGTGCTATTACACACCATTTTTTGGGTGATCGGGATTCACGCCAAAATGCCAAATTTGTTCGTGGACGTCCGCCAAGAAGTTGTCTATGCATACGGTTGGCCATCACGGCTTTTCCGACCCATTTGGAAGGTCAAACGAGCCCCGAATCGAGCATACGCCTATTTCGACGATTTTCGTGGTGCTATTACACATCATTTTTTGGGTGATCGGATTCCGACGCCAAAATGCCAAATTTGTTCGTGGACGTCCGCCAAGAAGTTGTCTATGCATACGGTTGGCCATCACGGCTTTTCCGACCCATTTGAAGGTCAAACGAGCTCCGAATCGAGCATACGCCATTTCGACGATTTTCGTGGTGCTATTACACATCATTTTTTGGGTGATCGGATTCACGCCAAAATGCCAAATTTGTTCGTGGACGTCCGCCAAGAAGTTGTCTATGCATACGGTTGGCCATCACGGCTTTTCCGACCCATTTGGAAGGTCAAACGAGCCTCAATCGAGCATACGCCTATTTCGACGATTTTCGTGGTGCTATTACACATCATTTTTTGGGTGATCGGATTCCGACGCCAAAAATGCCAAATTTGTTCGTGGTCGTCCGCCACGAAATTGTCTATGCATACGGTTGGCCATCACGGCTTTTCCCACCCATTTGGAAGGACAAACGAGCCTCAATCGAGCATACGCCATTTCGACGATTTTCGTGGTGCTATTACACATCATTTTTTGCGTGATCGGGATTCCGACGCCAAAAATGCCAAATTTGTTCGTGGACGTCCGTCAAGAAGTTGTCTATGCATACGGTTGGCCATCACGGCTTTTCCGACCCATTTGGAAGGTCAAACGAGCCCCGAATGGAGCATACGCCTCATTTCGACGATTTTCGTGTGCTATTACACATCATTTTTTGGGTGATCGGGCCAAATTTGTTCGTGGACGTCCGTCAAGAAGTTGTCTATGCATACGGTTGGCCATCACGGCTTTTACGACCCATTTGGAAGGTCAAACGAGCCTCAATCGAGCATACGCCTATTTCGACGATTTTCGTGGTGCTATTACACACCATTTTTTGGGTGATCGATTCCGACGCCAAAATGCCAAATTTGTTCGTGGACGTCCGTCAAGAAGTTGTCTATGCATACGGTTGGCCATCACGGCTTTTCCGACCCATTTGGAAGGTCAAACGAGCCTCAATCGAGCATACGCCTATTTCGACGATTTTCGTGGTGCTATTACACATCATTTTTTGGGTGATCGGATTCCGACGCCAAAAATGCCAAATTTGTTCGTGGACGTCCGTCAAGAAGTTGTCTATGCATACGGTTGGCCATCACGGCTTTTCCGACCCATTTGAAGGTCAAACGAGCCCTCAATCGAGCATACGCCTATTTCGACGATTTTCGTGGTGCTATTACACATCATTTTTTGGGTGATCGGATTCGACGCCAAAAATGCCAAATTTGTTCGTGGACGTCCGTCAAGAAGTTGTCTATGCATACGGTTGGCCATCACGGCTTTTCCGACCCATTTGGAAGGTCAAACGAGCCTCAATCGAGCATACGCCTATTTCGACGATTTTCGTGGTGCTATTACACATCATTTTTTGGGTGATCGATTTCGACGTCAAAAATGCCAAATTTGTTCGTGGACGTCCGCCAAGATGTTGTCTATGCATACGGTTGGCCATCACGGCTTTTCCGACCCATTTGGAAGGTCAAACGAGCCCCGAATCGAGCATACGCCTATTTCGACGATTTTCGTGGTGCTATTACACATCATTTTTTGGGTGATCGGATTCCGACGCCAAAAATGCCAAATTTGTTCGTGGACGTCCACAAGAAGTTGTCTATGCATACGTTGGCCATCACGGCTTTTCCGACCCATTTGGAAGGTCAAACGAGCACCGAATCGAGCATACGCCTATTTCGACGATTTTCGTGGTGCTATTACACATCATTTTTTGGGTGATCGGATTCCGACGCCAAAAATGCCAATTTTGTTCGTGCACGTCCGTCAAGAAGTTGTCTATGCATAGGGTTGGCCATCACCGCTTTTCCGACCCATTTGAAGGTCAAACGAGCCCGAATCGAGCATACGCCATTTCGACGATTTTCGTGCTATTACACACCATTTTTTGGGTGATCGGATTCCGACGCCAAAATGCCAAATTTGTTCGTGGACGTCCGCCAAGAAGTTGTCTATGCATACGGTTGGCCATCACGGCTTTTCCGACCCATTTGGAAGGTCAAACGAGCCTCAATCGAGCATACGCCATTTCGACGATTTTCGTGGTGCTATTACACATCATTTTTGGGTGATCGGATTCACGCCAAAATGCCAAATTTGTTCGTGGACGTCCGCCAAGAAGTTGTCTATGCATACGGTTGGCCATCACGGCTTTTCCGACCCATTTGGAAGGTCAAACGAGCCCGAATCGAGCATACGCCTATTTCGACGATTTTCGTGGTGCTATTACACATCATTTTTTGGGTGATCGGATTCCGACGCCAAAAATGCCAAATTTGTTCGTGGACGTCCACAAGAAGTTGTCTATGCATACGGTTGGCCATCACGCTTTTTCCGACCCATTTGGAAGGTCAAACGAGCCCTGAATCGAGCATACGCCTATTTCGACGATTTTCGTGGTGCTATTACACATCATTTTTTGGGTGATCGGATTCCGACGCCAAAAATGCCAAATTTGTTCGTGGACGTCCACAAGAAGTTGTCTATGCATACGGTTGGCCATCACGGCTTTTCCGACCCATTTGGAAGGTCAAACGAGCCTCAATCGAGCATACGCCATTTCGACGATTTTCGTGGTGCTATTACACATCATTTTTTGGGTGATCGATTCCGACGCCAAAATGCCAAATTTGTTCGTGGACGTCCGTCAAGAAGTTGTCTATGCATACGGTTGGCCATCACGGCTTTTCCGACCCATTTGGAAGGTCAAACGAGCCCGAATCGAGCATACGCCTATTTCGACGATTTTCGTGGTGCTATTACACATCATTTTTTGGGTGATCGGATTCCGACGCCAAAATGCCAAATTTGTTCGTGGACGTCCGTCAAGAAGTTGTCTATGCATACGGTTGGCCATCACGGCTTTTCCGACCCATTTGGAAGGTCAAACGAGCCTCAATCGAGCATACGCCTATTTCGACGATTTTCGTGGTGCTATTACACATCATTTTTTGGGTGATCGTGATTACGACGTCAAAATGCCAAATTTGTTCGTGGACGTCCGTCAAGAAGTTGTCTATGCATACGGTTGGCCATCACGGCTTTTCCGACCCATTTGGAAGGTCAAACGAGCCCCGAATCGAGCATACGCCTCATTTCGATGATTTTCGTGTGCTATTACACATCATTTTTTGGGTGATCAGGATTCCGACGTCAAAAATGCCAAATTTGTTCGTGGACGTCCGTCAAGAAGTTGTCTATGCATACGGTTGGCCATCACGGCTTTTCCGACCCATTTGGAAGGTCAAACGAGCCCCGAATCGAGCATACGCCTCATTTCGACGATTTTCGTGTGCTATTACACATCATTTTTTGGGTGATCGATTCACGCCAAAATGCCAAATTTGTTCGTGGATCGTCCGTCAAGAAGTTGTCTATGCATCCGGTTGGCCATCACGGCTTTTCCGACCCATTTGGAAGGTCAAACGACCCTTAATCGAGCATACGCCATTTCGACGATTTTCGTGTGCTATTACACACCATTTTTTGGGTGATCGGGATTCCGACGTCAAAAATGCCAAATTTGTTCGTGGACGTCCGTCAAGAAGTTGTCTATGCATCCGGTTGGCCATCACGGCTTTTCCGACCCATTTGGAAGGTCAAACGACCCTTAATCGAGCATACGCCTCATTTCGACGATTTTCGTGTGCTATTACACATCATTTTTTGGGTGATCAGGATTCCGACGTCAAAAATGCCAAATTTGTTCGTGGACGTCCGTCAAGAAGTTGTCTATGCATACGGTTGGCCATCACGGCTTTTCCGACCCATTTGGAAGGTCAAACGAGTCCTGAATCGAGCATACGCCTATTTCGACGATTTTCGTGGTGCTATTACACATCATTTTTTGGGTGATCGATTCCGACGCCAAAATGCCAAATTTGTTCGTGGACGTCCGTCAAGAAGTTGTCTATGCATACGGTTGGCCATCACGGCTTTTCCGACCCATTTGAAGGTCAAACGAGCCCCGAATCGAGCATACGCCTATTTCGACGATTTTCGTGGTGCTATTACACATCATTTTTTGGGTGATCGATTCCGACGCCAAAATGCCAAATTTGTTCGTGGACGTCCGCCAAGAAGTTGTCTATGCATACGGTTGGCCATCACGGCTTTTCCGACCCATTTGAAGGTCAAACGAGCCTCAATCGAGCATACGCCATTTCGACGATTTTCGTGGTGCTATTACACATCATTTTTTGGGTGATCGATTCCGACGCCAAAATGCCAAATTTGTTCGTGGACGTCCTCAAGAAGTTGTCTATGCATACGGTTGGTCATCACGGCTTTTCCGACCCATTTGAAGGTCAAACGAGCTCAATCGAGCATACGCCTATTTCGACGATTTTCGTGGTGCTATTACACATCATTTTTTGGGTGATCGGATTCCGACGCCAAAAATGCCAAATTTGTTCGTGGACGTCCACAAGAAGTTGTCTATGCATACGGTTGGCCATCACGGCTTTTCCGACCCATTTGAAGGTCAAACGAGCCTCAATCGAGCATACGCTTCATTTCGACGATTTTCGTGGTGCTATTACACATCATTTTTTGGGTGATCGAAATTCCGACGTCAAAAATGCCAAATTTGTTCGTGGACGTCCGTCAAGAAGTTGTCTATGCATACGGTTGGCCATCACGGCTTTTCCGACCCATTTGGAAGGTCAAACGAGCCCCGAATCGAGGATACGCCTCATTTCGACGATTTTCGTGCTATTACACATCATTTTTTGGGTGATCGGGATTTCGACGTCAAAAATGCCAAATTTGTTCGTGGACGTCCGTCAAGAAGTTGTCTATGCATACGGTTGGCCATCACGGCTTTTCCGACCCATTTGGAAGGTCAAACGAGCCCCGAATCGAGCATACGCCTCATTTCGACGATTTTCGTGTGCTATTACACATCATTTTTTGGGTGATTACGATTCCGACGCCAAAAATGCCAAATTTGTTCGTGGACGTCCGTCAAGAAGTTGTCTATGCATACGGTTGGCCATCACGGCTTTTCCGACCCATTTGGAAGGTCAAACGAGCGCCGAATCGAGCATACGCCTCATTTCGACGATTTTGGTGTGCTATTACACATCATTTTTTGGGTGATCGGGATTCCGACGCCAAAAATGCCAAATTTGTTCGTGGACGTCCGCCAAGAAGTTGTCTATGCATACGGTTGGCCATCACGGCTTTTCCGACCCATTTGAAGGTCAAACGAGCCCTGAATCGAGCATACGCCTATTTCGACGATTTTCGTGGTGCTATTACACATCATTTTTTGGGTGATCGATTCCGACGCCAAAATGCCAAATTTGTTCGTGGACGTCCGTCAAGAAGTTGTCTATGCATACGGTTGGCCATCACGGCTTTTCCGACCCATTTGAAGGTCAAACGAGCCCGAATCGAGCATACGCCTATTTCGACGATTTTCGTGGTGCTATTACACATCATTTTTTGGGTGATCGGATTCCGACGCCAAAATGCCAAATTTGTTCGTGGACGTCCACAAGAAGTTGTCTATGCATACGGTTGGCCATCACGGCTTTTCCGACCCATTTGGAAGGTCAAACGAGCCTCAATCGAGCATACGCCTATTTCGACGATTTTCGTGGTGCTATTACACATCATTTTTTGGGTGATCGATTCCGACGCCAAAATGCCAAATTTGTTCGTGGACGTCCGCCAAGAAGTTGTCTATGCATACGGTTGGCCATCACGGCTTTTCCGACCCATTTGAAGGTCAAACGAGCTCAATCGAGCATACGCCTATTTCGACGATTTTCGTGGTGCTATTACACATCATTTTGGGTGATCGGATTCCGACGCCAAAATGCCAAATTTGTTCGTGGACGTCCCACAAGAAGTTGTCTATGCATACGGTTGGCCATCACGGCTTTTCCGACCCATTTGAAGGTCAAACGAGCCCGAATCGAGCATACGCCTATTTCGACGATTTTCGTGGTGCTATTACACATCATTTTTGGGTGATCGATTCCGACGCCAAAATGCCAAATTTGTTCGTGGACGTCCGTCAAGAAGTTGTCTATGCATACGGTTGGCCATCACGGCTTTTCCGACCCATTTGAAGGTCAAACGAGCCCGAATCGAGCATACGCCTATTTCGACGATTTTCGTGGTGCTATTACACATCATTTTTTGGGTGATCGGGCCAAATTTGTTCGTGGACGTCCGTCAAGAAGTTGTCTATGCATACGGTTGGCCATCACGGCTTTTCCGACCCATTTGGAAGGTCAAACGAGCCCCGAATCGAGCATACGCCTCATTTCGACGATTTTCGTGTGCTATTACACATCATTTTTTGGGTGATCGGGATTCCGACGTCAAAAATGCCAAATTTGTTCGTGGACGTCCGTCAAGAAGTTGTCTATGCATACGGTTGGCCATCACGGCTTTTCCGACCCATTTGGAAGGTCAAACGAGCCTCGAATCGAGCATACGCAACATTTCGACGATTTTCGTGGTGCTATTACACATCATTTCTTGGGTGATCGGGATTCCGACGCCAAAAATGCCACATTTGTTCGTGGACGTCGGCCGAGAAGTTGTCTATGCATACGGTTGGCCATCACGGCTTTTCCGACCCATTTGAAGGGTCAAACGAGCGCCGAATCGAGCATACGCCATTTCGACGATTTTCGTGGTGCTATTACACATCATTTTTGGGTGATCGATTCCGACGCCAAAATGCCAAATTTGTTCGTGGACGTCCGCCAAGAAGTTGTCTATGCATACGGTTGGCCATCACGGCTTTTCCGACCCATTTGGAAGGTCAAACGAGCTCAATCGAGCATACGCCATTTCGACGATTTTCGTGGTGCTATTACACATCATTTTTTGGGTGATCGGGATTCCGACGCCAAATAAGACAAATTTGTTCGTGGACGTCCGTGAAGAAGTTGTCTATGCATACGGTTGGCCATCACGGCTTTTCCGACCCATTTGAAGGTCAAACGAGCCCCGAATCGAGCATACGCCTATTTCGACGATTTTCGTGGTGCTATTACACATCATTTTTTGGGTGATCGGATTCCGACGCCAAAAATGCCAAATTTGTTCGTGGACGTCCGTCAAGAAGTTGTCTATGCATACGTTGGCCATCACGGCTTTTCCGACCCATTTGAAGGTCAAACGAGCTCAATCGAGCATACGCCTATTTCGACGATTTTCGTGGTGCTATTACACATCATTTTTTGGGTGATCGGATTCCGACGCCAAAAATGCCAAATTTGTTCGTGGACGTCCGCCAAGAAGTTGTCTATGCATACGGTTGGCCATCACGGCTTTTCCGACCCATTTGAAGGTCAAACGAGCCCTCAATCGAGCATACGCCATTTCGACGATTTTCGTGGTGCTATTACACATCATTTTTTGGGTGATCGGATTCCGACGCCAAAAATGCCAAATTTGTTCGTGGACGTCCGTCAAGAAGTTGTCTATGCATACGGTTGGCCATCACGGCTTTTCCGACCCATTTGAAGGTCAAACGAGCCCGAATCGAGCATACGCCTATTTCGACGATTTTCGTGGTGCTATTACACATCATTTTTTGGGTGATCGATTCCGACGCCAAAAATGCCAAATTTGTTCGTGGACGTCCGTCAAGAAGTTGTCTATGCATACGGTTGGCCATCACGGCTTTTCCGACCCATTTGAAGGTCAAACGAGCCCGAATCGAGCATACGCCTATTTCGACGATTTTCGTGGTGCTATTACACATCATTTTTTGGGTGATCGGATTCCGACGCCAAAATCGCAAATTTGTTCGTGGACGTCCGTCAAGAAGTTGTCTAT
>JAPXVU010000105.1:0-20989 GCA_027789145.1 Solanum arcanum
ACTTGATTTTAACCAATAAAATTGAAACTAAACTAAGATACAAAGAAAAATGTTGCGACAACTGTGAAAATAATATACAATGTATTAAAAAAGAAGGCAATACATTATATGAAAATACATTAGAAATAGATGAAGAAGATGAAATAGTTAATAAAAACTATGTTTTAATAGAAATGGAGACAGAATTATACAATTTTAAAACAGGAATTCAAAGAATAGGACAAATAAAAAAATCAAAAAGACCTTGATAATATAGTAAAAATATTAGACCAAATAGAAATAATAGGAGAAAAACCCTTAAAACATTGGAAAAATAATCATATAGTATGTAAATTAGATATCATAAACCCAGAATACATAATAAAAACAGCCTCTATAGAAGCCACAAATCAAGATCAAGAAGACTTCAAAATACAAATTAAAGAACTATTAGAATTAGGAGTAATAAGAAGATCAACTTCAAAGCATAGATCAGCAGCATTTATGGTACGAAATCATAATGAAATAATTAGAGGAAAGGCCAGAATGGTCATAAATTATAAGAGATTAAATGATAATACTAGAACAGATGGATATAAATTACCAGATAAAACAGAGTTAATAAATAGAATTCAAGGAAAAACAATTTTTAGTAAATTTGATTGTAAGTCAGGATACTGGCAAATAAAAATGCATCCAGATAGCATAGAATGGACAGCATTTACTTGCCCTGAAGGACACTTTGAATGGCTAGTTATGCCATTTGGATTAAAAACAGCACCTCCAATATTTCAAAGAAAAATGGATAAAATATTTGGAGAATACAAAAGATTTGTTTTAGTATATGTAGATGATATTCTAGTATTTAGCAAAGATATAAAAGAACACTTAGGACATTTACAAACAGTTGTTAGGCTATTTGTTAATAATGGAATAATAATTAGTAAAAAGAAAATGGAATTATGTAAAAATTATATAAATTTTTTAGGAATTATTTTAGGAGAAGGAAAAGTTAAATTACAACCTCATATAGCTAAAAAGGCACTAGATATGCCAGATAAATTAGATAATTTAAAAAATCTACAAAAATTTCTAGGTATAGTTAATTATGCAAGACCTTTTATAAAAGATTTAGGAAAAATAGCAGGACCATTATATTCTAAGACAGGAAATAAAGGACAGAGAAATTTTAATATAGAAGACATAAAATTAGTACAAGAAATAAAGGAAAGAATAAAAAACATTCCTGATTTAAATATGCCACTAGAAGCAGTTATTTAATAATAGAAGCAGATGGAAGTTTTGAGGGATGGGGTGCGATATTAAAATCGAAACCGCATAAATATAGTATTAAACAAGAAGAAAAGATATGTGCCTATCAAAGTGGAAAATTTAAAGAAAAGGGCAATAAGGCCGAGATAGATGTTGAAATTTTAGTCAGAATATATGGTTTAGACAGTTTTAGAATTTATATTTTAAATAAACCAGAAATATTAGTAAGAACAGATTGTGAAGCAATAGTAAAGTTTTATCAAAAATTAATAATAAAACTAGCGATGAAGAAGATGGTTAAATTTTTAGATACCATATCTATTTACAATTACGTAGTTTTTGAGCACATTAAAGGGAATGATAATAATATTGCGGATCAATTAAGTAGACTACTAATTAAAACTTAATTTTTACAGAATGAGACCTCTACTACCAGGACAAAGGTAAAAGGGTTCAACCTTCAACCTCGGGTTTGGCAGACTCTTTACAAGCGGTGTATTAGCTAATCTAAATTTTAAGTCATTAGATAAAATTGACGATGTCAGGATAGATAGAATACATTTTGGAATACAAAGCTTAATTGCATACGAACCGTCAAATTTAACATTTAGACATTTACCTAATTGCCAATTAGATAAACAACAGACATGCCTTATAGACAACATATGGATAGCACATAATAAAAAAGACACTAAATATATAATTGCTGTTTTAAATGCTCTAGGATACTATTTTACTAATAGAAATACAGAAAATAAATTTAAATATTATGTAGTAATTCATGGTAAGACAAATGGAGTGTTTCAAACATGGATAGAAGTTTTAGATTCAATCAAAGACTTTCGTAAACCACTTTTTAAAGGTTTTAATGATTTTACAGAAGCTTTAGACTATGCTAGAGGAACATTAGGACCAAACTATTATATTTCTCCAGCTCTTAGACAAAACCCAGAAAAAATTCCACAGTATAATATCCAAAAAGACACAAATAAAATTATATTTTGTGACCATTGCTCATCCATGACTGAAGCGTTCAAGAGGCTAAATTTGAGAAATGAAGCCTTAATGGAAGAAAATGCCAAGCTCAGGGAAAGACTCAGCAAATTGGAAAGCAAGGGTAAGAATATACAAACTCAGACGGATACAGGGTTCTCCATCCCAAACAAAAATGGATGAGATGGGTGTGCATTCCCCATCAATGCTAAGAAATCCATCAGACGGATAATGATACAGCTAGTCCGGTTCAAACGGTGGCCGGTAAAGACTCCTCAAACCCGTTAATGGCTGTCAGTTTGCCAAAAAGTGAAAGAGACGAAGGTACATCTTCAAGAAGAAAATTACCACTTTCATTTAACTGCACAATCGGACAAAAAGTTAAAAAGCCCAAAAAATAAAGAGTTAGAATCCCTAATAACCCAGATCAGAAAAACAACTCAAACAAAGACATGAAAAAGATAAACACATAAACCCAAGCCCAATACAAAGCCTAAAACGAATTTCTATCCCAAGTTCAAATAATTGAGATAATTTTGAAGACCCAATGCAATTTGCCCAAGACCCTAATGATGATGATTCAGGAGCAAGTTTTGATTCAATTGCATTGCATAATTTAGACACATAAAAAAAAAATATATATATATATATATATATATATATATATATACATATTGTCTTATTATTATACATTCAAAAGAGGGATGCCTCTTTAGTCAAATATGTGAGTCCCACTTTACTCACTACCACACATGTGGAAAAACTGTTGGGACACGTCTTTGTAACGACCTGTTTAGTCGTTTTGAGCAACAGAGTCCATTTCTGGAAAAACTGGCTGGGACAACGGATGGAACGACGGACCGTCGTGGTCCCGACGGCCCGTCGAGGGAGTGTCGTTCCATGACACTTAGAGTTTTGAAATTGGGTACTGAAAAATTGACTCTCTGTAAGTTGTGACGGACCTGCAGGACGTGCCGTCACATCCACGACGAACCGTCGTGAGTCCCGTTGCAAAACACTTCAACTTTTGAGAAATTGATGCAAGAAAACGAGTTTCTGACCGTCATGACGGAGGGGCCAGGACGGACCGTCACAGGGGTGACGGGCC
This sequence comes from Solanum arcanum, assembly GCA_027789145.1. Taxonomy (NCBI): domain Eukaryota; kingdom Viridiplantae; phylum Streptophyta; class Magnoliopsida; order Solanales; family Solanaceae; genus Solanum; species Solanum arcanum. Next base: position 3,353 of record JAPXVU010000105.1, read on the forward strand.
GTCGCAGACCACCTGGAGTCTGGGGAGACACGACGGCCTGTGTGACGGACCGTCGCAGGCGTGACGGCCCGTCACAGGCTGCACAATCCCAGGCAGTTTAGGATTTCTCCACACGTTTTAAGGGTCGTTTTTGACTATTCTTTCCTTAATTATAAAGATTGAGGGGTAACATTAATAAGTCTAATTACTTAGGGGTTAAATTAGGTAACCTTAAGTTAATTAGAGGGGTTTATTGTCCTCTTTTATTCTTAATTATACATTAATTAGGGTAAAAGAAGGAGGGTTTGAATAAAACAAGCGAGAAAAAGAAAAGAGAGAGGGAAAGTCGAACGAGAAAGAGAGAAAACAAAGAGGATAGCAAAGCTTGGGAGAATTCTTGTTGATTCCAATTCTTCGGTGGAGGTAGGTTATGGTTTATGTTACGATATTCGTAGTGAACTCTTAATAGTGAATATTATGTGTTGATATTTTTGTAAACCCTACTATGTGCTTAAGTTGTATGCTTGCATGAATATGAATGTGAAATTGTGATGAATTAACAAAGCATGATGAAGCTATTGAATCCCAAATCTTGAAAGAACCCTAATTCGCTTGATATATTATATAATGAGAATGATGATGCCTTAGTATGAAAGAAGGCTTGATATATTATATAATGAGAATGATGACGCCTTAGTGTAAAAGAAGGCTTGATGAATTAGGGGATCGGGTGCCACGTTCCGGTACCAGGATAGAATGAATATGAGGATCGGGTGCCACGTTCCGGTACCAGGATAGAATGAATATGAGGATCGGGTGCCACGTTCCGGTACCAGGATAGAATGAATATGAGGATCGGAGTGTCACGTTTCGACACCAGGATAGAATATGGATCGGGTGCCACGTTCCGGTACCAGGATAGAATGAATATGAGGATCGGGTGCCACGTTCCGGTACCAGGATAGTATATGAGGATCGGAGTGCCACGTTCCGGCACCAGGATAGAAATAGAGGAGCGGAGTGTCACGTACCGACACAAGAGGAAGAAAGATAATGAATCTTGAAAGATAATGAATATACTCAATCTAATGAACTTAATTCCCAAATGAGTATGGTATTGAGGCTTGAGTCCTCATGTGTGAACTCGGTTGTAATCATTGATGAACTCATGTTGTTATTGCTACATGTTGAGTATTGTAGTTGATTTGCATTATTATTGATATATCTGTTCCCTATTTTGAGTTAGCCGATGATATCTACTCGATGCGTGTGGTTGTCTTGACCCCCTACTTTATGTTTTTCTTCTTTGTTATTTGTGTAATGCAAACGCGTTCCGTCAACTTCAACTCAACAAGAGATCTAGCCGCCTTCACTTCATCGGAAATTCGGGGTGAGCTAATGCGTCTAGCTTGACTGGTCTTCTTCTTCAAGTCTTGATGCCTTGAACTTCCGGCATGGACTAGCTAGTATTTGTTTTAGCTTCTTAGACATTCCTAGTTTAGTAATTTGAGATAGATGTTCTTGTAATGATGACTTCCAGATTTTGGGGATATTAATAATAGTTTTGAATTGTTTTATTAATGAGTTAAGTCTTCCGCATTATTTTCTGTTGTTATATATTGAAATATTAAGGGTTAAATTGGTTGGTTCGCTCACATAGGAGGGTAGATGTGGGTGCCAGTCGCGGCCCGGATTTGGGTCGTGACAAACTTGGTATCAGAGCATTAGGTTCGTTGGTCTCATCACACAAGAACAGGTCTAGTAGAGTCTTAAGGAACGGTAGGGGGACGCCTTTACTTTTCTTTGAGAGGCTACAAGACTTTAGGAAAATTCCACTCTTTCATTCTTTCTTTCGTGCTACTACTTGAGTCCAATTGGTATCTAGACGATACGAATTGGTATCTGACCATCTTCACTCTATTTCGCAGATGGTTAGAACTAGAGCAACGACCGCGCCAACAACAACACCGGCAAGACAAGAAACGTCTGAGCCAGCCACTGGGGCTGTGGCTCGAGGGAGAACAACGACAAGAGGCCGTGGTAGAGGTCGTGGGAGGACGTCCTCTAGAGGAAGAGGACGAGCACCTAGCCCATCTGATACTAGGGCGGTGACTCCTCCACCGACTGAAGAGGTGATAAGAGAAGGGGAGGATGGGGTGAATGAGCAAGTACAGAATGAGGAAATGCCACCTCAACCTACCCCAGATATGATCAATCAGGTTCTCGCTTATCTTAGCGGGTTATCCGATCACGGTCGAGCACCTCCAGGGGTTTCTGCACCAACACCTCCGGTTTGAGGTACGACATGCGGCTACTATGGCTCGCATGGATGCACCATTGGGAATGGGCACATTTCCACGTCGACTCTTGGGCCTATTATGACAAACGATCAACATGAACTTTTCAAGAAGTTCTTGAAATTGAAACCTCCAGTCTTTAAGTGCGAGAATCGAGAGGATGCCTACGATTTTACGGTTGATTGTCATGAGCTACTACACAAGATGGGTATAGTAGAGAGGTTTGGTGTCGAGTTAAGTGAGCTATCGGTTTCAAGGAACGCCAAAATGTGGTGGCGTTCACATGTTGAGTGTCAACCAACAGAGGCACCACCTATGACTTGGGAATCATTCTCGAGTTTGTTCATGGAAAAGTATATCCCCCGGACCTTGAGGGATAGGAAGAGGGATGAGTTCTTAAGTCTCGAGCAAGGTAGAATGACGGTTAACGCATATGAGGCTAAGTTTCGTGCTTTATCAAGGTATGCCACTCAACTCTGTTTGATCCACAAGAACGGATCCGCCGTTTTGTGAAGGGGTTGAGATCGAGTTGCGGATTTCAGCCTTACAGTAGCGGCTACGGCAAAATCCTTCCAAGAGGTGGTAGACTTTGTGATAGAAGTGGAAGGAGTGAAGCCAGACGACTTCACCACAACCGACATCAAAAAGGTTTCAAGAGGGGAGGTGAGTTTAATGGTTCTTATTCTAGAGGACGAGAACTCAGGAGGTCACTCCAATCGACCAATACAGTCTTCACTACAGGTGTAGTTGGGGAGTCCACCTCAGAGCGGTCAACACTTCTCCGAGAGGCCGATCGTGAACCCAGGAGAATGTTATGGGTGTGGAGAGATTGGACACATTAAGAGGTATTGTCCAAACCAGAGTTCTGAGAACCCCACCGCTAGAGGTAGGGGTGGTAATGGTAGAGGTCGTTATTCGGAGGCGTGGTGGCCGAGGTAATGGTGGTCACCAAAGCGGCAGAGGTGAAGGGCAAAATGGAGCCACTACTACGCAACATGGTAGGGGCAATGGACGGACAAACGATAGGGCCCATTGTTACGCTTTCCTGGGAGATCTGAAGCGGGCGTCGATCTTTGTTATCACAGGTAATCTTTTGGTTTGTGATTGCATGGCATCTATATTATTTGACCCTGGCTCCACGTTTTCATATGTATCTTCATCATTTGCTAATGGTTTAAATCTACATTGTGAATTACTTGATATGCCTATTCGTGTTTCTACTCCGGTGGGTGAGTCTGTGGTAGTTGAAAAAGTGTATAGGTCTTGTTTGGTGAATTTTATGGGGAGCAACACTTACGTAGATTTGGTTATATTAGAAATGGGTGATTTTGATGTAATTCTGGGTATGACTTGGCTCTCTCCGAATTTTGCAATTTTGGATTGTAATGCTAAAGCGGTGGCGTTAGCCAAGCACTGGCGAATCCGTTAGTGTGGGAGGGCGACTACACTTCTAATCCGGTGCGTATCATATCCTTTCTTCGTGCTAAGAAAATGGTTGGTAAAGGGTGTTTAGCTTTCTTGGCACATCTTAAGGATGACACTATCCAAGTACCCTCAATTGAGTCGGTTTCGGTAGTCCGTGAGTTTTTGGATGTGTTCCCTGCAGATCTTCCTGGTATGCCACCAGATAGGGATATTGACTTCTGCATTGATCTTGAACCGGGTACTCGCCCCATTTCTATACCCCCGTATAGAATGGCTCCCGCCGAATTAAGAGAGTTAAAGGCTCAACTTCAAGAGTTGTTGAGCAAGGGCTTCATTAGACCAAGTGCATCTCCTTGGGGTGCTCCGGTCTTGTTTGTGAAGAAGAAGGATGGGAGTTTTCGGATGTGCATAGACTACAGACAACTAAACAAGGTAACTATAAAGAACAAGTATCCTCTTCCTCGCATTGATGACTTGTTCGATCAGTTACAAGGTGCTTGTGTCTTCTCTAAGATTGACTTGAGATCCGGTTATCATCAATTGAAAATACGGGCGACGGACGTGCCAAAGACTGCTTTTCGAACTAGATATGGGCATTATGAATTCGTAGTGATGTCTTTTGGTCTTACGAATGCTCCCGCTGCGTTCATGAGCTTGATGAACGGGATCTTTAAGCCATATTTGGACCTTTTCGTGATCGTATTTATTGATGATATATTGGTATACTCAAAGAGCAAGAAGGAACATGAAGAGCATTTGAGAATGGTATTGGAAACGTTGAGGGAGAAAAAGCTTTATGCCAAGTTCTCTAAGTGTGAATTTTGGCTAGATGCAGTGTCCTTCTTGGGGCACGTGGTTTCTAAGGAAGGAGTGATGGTAGATCCATCTAAGATTGAGACAGTGAAGAATTGGGTAAGACCCACTAATGTATCAGAAATAAGGAGCTTTGTTGGGTTAGCTAGCTACTACCGCAGATTTGTCAAGGGATTCTCTTCTATTGCTTCCCAATTGTGAACTTGACTAAGCGAATGTTCCATTTGTATGGTCAGATGAATGTGAGGAAAGCTTTCAGAAGCTTAAGACTTTGTTGACTACCGCACCAATTCTTGCCTTGCCAATAGAGGGTAAAGACTTCATTGTTTACTGTGATGCATCCTATTCTGGGTTGGGTGCAGTGTTAATGCAAGAGAAAAATGTGATTGCTTATGCTTCGAGGCAATTAAAGGTGCATGAACGTAACTATCCGACCCATGATTTGGAGTTGGCCGCGGTAGTGTTTGCATTAAAGCAATGGAGACACTATTTATATGGGGTTAAGTGTGAGGTGTACACGGATCATCGTAGCCTTCAGTATGTCTTTACTCAGAAAGATTTGAACTTGAGACAAAGGAGATGGATGGAACTACTAAAGGACTACGATATCACTATCTTGTATCATCCGGGGAAGGCGAATGTTGTAGCGGATGCTTTGAGTAGAAAGGCGGGAAGCATGGGAAGTCTAGCTCATTTGCAAGCTTCTAGGCGCCCATTGGCTAGAGAAGTGCAGATTTTGGCTAACGATTTGATGAGGTTAGAAGTAAATGAGAAGGGAGGATTGTTAGCTAGTGTGGAGTCGAGATCTTCTTTTCTTGACAAGATTAAGGGAAAACAGTTTGATGATGAGAAACTAAGGCGAATCCGAGACAAAGTGTTGCAAGGAGAGGCTAAGGAAGCACAAATCGATGAGGAAGGTGTTTTGAGAATCAAGGGAAGGGTATGTGTACCCCGAGTTGATGATTTGATCAACACTATTCTGACAGAGGCTCATAGTTCAAAGTATTCTATACATCCGGGTGCGACCAAGATGTACCGCGACTTAAAGCAACACTTTTGGTGGAGTAGAATGAAGCGTGATATTGTTGACTTTATTGCTAAATGTCCAAACTGTCAACAAGTAAAGTATGAACACCAAAGGCCCGGAGGAACACTTCAGAGAATGCCCATTCCTGAATGGAAGTGGGAGAGAATCGCAATGGACTTCGTGGTTGGTCTTCCAAAGACATTGGGTAAGTATGACTCCATTTGGGTGATTGTTGATAGGTTAACTAAGTCTGCTCATTTTATTCCGGTCAAGGTGATTTACAATGCAGAGAAGTTAGCCAAGATCTATATCTCAGAAATCGTTCGATTGCATGGAGTTCCACTCTCCATCATATCAGATAGAGTCTGCAGTTTAGTTGTAAGTTTTGGAAAACATTGCATGCGGAATTGGGTCCTAGGTTGGACCTTAGTACTGCGTTCCATCCTCAGACCGATGGTCAGTCTGAGAGGACGATTCAAGTGTTGGAGGATATGCTTCGTGCATGTGTGATAGAGTTTGGTGGCCATTGGGATAGCTTCTTACCCTTAGCGGAGTTTTCATACAATAATAGCTACCACTCAAGCATTGACATGGCTCCATTTGAAGCATTGTATGGTAGGAGATGTAGGTCTCCCATTGGTTGGTTTGATGCATTCGAGGTTAGACCTTGGGTACCGATCTTTTGAGGGATTCGATAGAGAAAGTGAAGTCTATTCAAGAAAAGCTTCTAGCGGCGCAAAGTAGACAAAAAGAATATGCAGATCGAAAGGTTAGAGACTTAGAGTTCATGGAGGGTGAACAAGTCTTGTTGAAAGTTTCACCAATGAAAGGGGTGATGCGGTTTGGCAAAAGAGGTAAGTTAAGTCCAAGGTATATTGGACCATTTGAAGTGCTTAAGCGAATAGGGGAGGTGGCTTATGAGTTAGCCTTGCCCTGGGCTGTCCGAGTACATCCCAGATTCCATGTGTCCATGTTGAAGAGATACCATGGAGATGGAAACTACATCATCCGTTGGGATTCAGTTTTGTTGGATGAGAACTTGACTTATGAAGAGGAACCGGTTGCTATATTAGATAGAGAGGTTCGCAAGTTGAGGTCAAGAGAGATTGCATCCATCAAGGTGCAATGGAAGAATCGACCCGTTGAAGAGGCTACTTTGGAGAAGGAGGCAGATATACAAGAGAAATACCCACATCTGTTTACAGATTCAGGTACTCCTTTTCGCCATTGTTTTTCTTCTTTTGATCGTTCGGGGACGAACGATGGGTAAATTGGTATCTATTGTAACGACCTGTTTAGTCGTTTTGAGCAACAGAGTCCATTTCTGGAAAAAGTCGGCCGACAACGGATGGAACGACGGACCGTCGTGGTCCCGACGCGGCCCGTCGAGGAGTGTCGTTCCATGACACTTAGAGTTTTGAAATTGGGTACTGAAAAATCGACTCTCTGTAAGTTGTGACGGACCTGCAGGACGTGCCGTCACATCCACGACGAACCGTCGTGAGTCCCGTTGCAAAACACTTCAACTTTTGAGAAATTGATGCAAGAAAACGAGTTTCTGACCGTCATGACGGAGGGGCCAGGACGGACCGTCACAGGGGTGACGGGCCGTCGCAGACCACCTGGAGTCTGGGAGACACGACGGCCTGTGTGACGGACCGTCGCAGGCGTGACGGCCCGTCACAGGCTGCACAATCCCAGGCAGTTTAGGATTTCTCCACACGCTTTAAGGGTCGTTTGTGACTATTCTTTCCTTAATTATAAAGATTGAGGGTAACATTAATAAGTCTAATTACTTAGGGGTTAAATTAGGTAACCTTAAGTTAATTAGAGGGGTTTATTGTCCTCTTTTATTCTTAATTATACATTAATTAGGGTAAAAGAAGGAGGGTTTGAATAAAACAAACAGAAAAAGAAAAGAGAGAGCGAGAGACGAACGAGAAAGAGAGAAAACAAACAGGAGAGCAAAGCATGGGAGAATTCTTGATGACTCCAATTCTTGGTGGAGGTAGGTTATGGTTTATGTTCACGATATTCGTAGTGAACTCTTAATAGTGAATATTATGTGTTGATATTTTTGTAAACCCTACTATGTGCTTAAGTTGTATGCTTGCATGAATATGAATGTGAAATTGTGATGAATTAACAAAGCATGATGAAGCTATTGAATCCCAAATCTTGAAAGAACCCTAATTCGCTTGATATATTATATAATGAGAATGATGATGCCTTAGTATGAAAGAAGGCTTGATATATTATATAATGAGAATGATGACGCCTTAGTGTAAAAGAAGGCTTGATGAATTAGGGGATCGGGTGCCACGTTCCGGTACCAGGATAGAATGAATATGAGGATCGGGTGCCACGTTCCGGTACCAGGATAGAATGAATATGAGGATCGGGTGCCACGTTCCGGTACCAGGATAGAATGAATATGAGGATCGGAGTGTCACGTTCCGACACCAGGATAGAATATGGATCGGGTGCCACGTTCCGGTACCAGGATAGAATGAATATGAGGATCGGGTGCCACGTTCCGGTACCAGGATAGTATATGAGGATCGGAGTGCCACGTTCCGGCACCAGGATAGAAATAGAGGAGCGGAGTGTCACGTACCGACACAAGAGGAAGAAAGATAATGAATCTTGAAAGATAATGAATATACTCAATCTAATGAACTTAATTCCCAAATGAGTATGGTATTGAGGCTTGAGTCCTCATGTGTGAACTCGGTTGTAATCATTGATGAACTCATGTTGTTATTGCTACATGTTGAGTATTGTAGTTGATTTGCATTATTATTGATATATACTGTTCCCTATTTTGAGTTAGCCGATGATATCTACTCGAGACGTGTGGTTGTAATCTTGACCCTACTTTTATGTTTTTCTTCTTTGTTATTTGTGTAATGCAAAGAAGCGTTCCGTCAACTTCAACTCAACAAAGAGATCTAGCCGCCTTCACTTCATCGGAAATTCAGGGTGAGCTAATGCGTCTAGCTTGGACTGGGTCTTCTTCTTCAAGTCTTGATGCCTTGAACTTCCGGCATGGACTAGCTAGTATTTGTTTTAGCTTCTTAGACATTCCTAGTTTAGTAATTTGAGATAGATGTTCTTGTGATGATGACTTCCAGATTTTGGGGATATTAATAATAGTTTTGAATTGTTTTATTAATGAGTTAAGTCTTCCGCATTATTTTCTGTTGTTATATATTGAAATATTAAGGGTTAAATTGGTTGGTTCGCTCACATAGGAGGGTAGATGTGGGTGCCAGTCGCGGCCCGGATTTGGGTCGTGACAGTCTTAGATAGGTAAGAGATAAGATAGATAGATATCAGATTCCAAGGACAATAATGCAAAAAGAAGGGATAATAACTTCACGTGACGATGGGGCCCAAATGTGCACCCGGCTGAAGAGATAAGATTCCTTTCTCCATTTGAAATCCGGAATTTGAAGTCCGAAGACGCCTATAAATATCAGACACTATCAGAAGAAGAAGATAAGAGAAAGTGAGAGCGAAAAGAAAAGAAGAACAAAATATCTGCAATCCGCAAATTCTCAAATCCTCCCAAAACCCTCCTTTTTATAAAAAAAAAAAAAAATATATATATATAAAGAATTTTAAGTTCTTAGGCTTTATTTTCACGTTTTCAAAGTTATTTTGGAAGTTCTCCGGGTTTCCCGAAGGGAAACTTCACTCCGTTCTAGCTATGTAAGTTTTCATATTTAAGTTTTTAGTAAACTTCCCATATATGTAAATTATGTGTGTTTAATGTAAATCATGTGTAATTATTTTCTTGTAAGTTCATAAATATCATGAATCTATATTACTTAGTATATGGTTAGTCTCTTGGCTTCTTAAAAATATCGATGGATTAACAGTAAATTCCTAGGAAATTGTCAGGTTAATTGTTCAAGAAAAGAACTGTGAATAACCAAATCCGGTGTGGTTAAAGAAGATTATTTTTAAGAACAAAGGCTAAGAGGAAGAGATGAACAGTAATAATAGATTTGTGAATGGACAGAGTCCATAAAAAAAAAAAAAAAAAAAAAAAAAGGAAGTTAAACTAGAAACTAAAATGATAACTACATAACAGAGCAATAGAGTGAAGGAGTACTGAGTAGGACTACACAACATTAAGAAAAAACCACAAATATTTTTTAAATCACTCTTTTTATTGGAAAAATCCTTATTATTGAAATATCGTCTTAAATTCTCAAAATAAGACGATAGAAGTAAAACCTATGGGAAAAAAAAGTAAATGAATTAAAAAATAAACCTAAAGAAGAAATTAGTAATACACTAATAATAAAAATACAGGAAATAAAATATTTTTATGAATGTTATAAAGCAACTACCTTAGGATAAAAACAGTACTTAGTAAAAATAGCTTCATCAAAGAATATAGATTATCTAGACTTACAGATCCAAATAGAAAAAAGATTCCAAAGAGTAAAACCAGATAGTACAATTAAGTGTAACTTCGGAAACGGAAATCATATTTTACATACAGAAGATACTCAATATAATACTTTAATAGATCTTATAATTAATCTTAGTGAAAAATTAAAAGAATCAAATAATAAAATTATAAAGATATTAAGTGAACAAGAGGAAATACAAAATAAACAAAAACTGCTTTTAGCAAAATAGAAAATAATCTAGACTACTTAAAAGAACAAGGAGTAGACTTAAATAAAAAAGTAAATGAATTAAAAAATAAACCTAAAGAAGAAATTAGTAATACACTAATAATAAAAATACAAGAAATAAAAACAGAATTAGAATCAATAAAAGAAATAGTTCTTTCATGATAAATTTAATAGAAGCAGAAACAAATAAAGAAGCACAAAAATTAATAGAAAAAGAATAACCCTTCCATCGACTATAAAGATTTTATCCCATCTTCAAAATCGGATCAAGTTATTATACAACAAAATAATATAATAATATCACTTTTATTATCATTAAATAATAAGATAGATAGAAACTACAAAGAAAAATTTGAAAGTAAGAATATAGATACAAAGGAATAGGAGAACTAATAGAAAAACTAAATAAAATAGAAATTACTCCTCAAAAAGAAAAAATAATTAAAAAAAAACAGAAAAAATGGACATTTTTCCAACTAGATCAAGAGATAAAAGACCAAAACCTAGTTACACCCAGAACAAAATAAGTAATAATTTTATATCAAAAATATTAAATAAAAAAACAAGAGAAGAAAATAATCAAGAATTAGAAGAAAGAATAGTAAGGCTAGAAAAAGGGAAAAATATACAACAAGAACAACCAGAAGATAATCAAGAATTAATGAATGAAGAATCTAACACTTTAATATGTAATGAAGATAAAAATATAAATACTATTAAAATATTAGCAAAACTTAATATTGGAAAATATGAAATAGAGACTTTAGCATTAATAGATTCAGGATGCACTAAAAGTATTCTAAATAAAAAGATTGTACCCATAGAATTAATAAAAACTTTACAAAAACCACTTATGACTATGCAAATGGATGGAACACATAATATATATAGACATTATATAGATAAAGCTCAAATAAGATTCTTAAATACTTGTTCATAATTTTATAAACCCACTTATAAAATGGATAAAATATGGGTAAGAGATCTAGACATAAGGGTAGATTTTGTGTTAGGACTAGATTTCATATTACATAACAAAGGAGGAACTTTAATAACTAGAGACGGAATACTTTTTATGAAAAATATTACTCATACTTCAGTTTTAACCAATAAAATTGAAACTAAACTAAGATACAAAGAAAAATGTTGCGACAACTGTGAAAATAATATACAATGTATTAAAAAAGAAGGCAATACATTATATGAAAATACATTAGAAATAGATGAAGAAGATGAAATAGTTAATAAAAACTATGTTTTAATAGAAATGGAGACAGAATTATACAATTTTAAAACAGAATTCAAAGAATAGGAGAAATAAAAAATCAAAAAGACCTTGATAATATAGTAAAAATATTAGACCAAATAGAAATAATAGGAGAAAAACCCTTAAAACATTGGGAAAATAATCATATAGTATGTAAATTAGATATCATAAACCCAGAATACATAATAAAAACAGCCTCTATAGAAGCCACAAATCAAGATCAAGAAGACTTCAAAATACAAATTAAAGAACTATTAGAATTAGGAGTAATAAGAAGATCAACTTCAAAGCATAGATCAGCAGCATTTATGGTACGAAATCATAATGAAATAATTAGAGGAAAGGCCAGAATGGTCATAAATTATAAGAGATTAAATGATAATACTAGAACAGATGGATATAAATTACCAGGATAAAACAGAGTTAATAAATAGAATTCAAGGAAAAACAATTTTTAGTAAATTTGATTGTAAGTCAGGATACTGGCAAATAAAAATGCATCCAGATAGCATAGAATGGACAGCATTTACTTGCCCTGAAGGACACTTTGAATGGCTAGTTATGCCATTTGGATTAAAAACAGCACCTCCAATATTTCAAAGAAAAATGGATAAAATATTTGGAGAATACAAAAGATTTGTTTTAGTATATGTAGATGATATTCTAGTATTTAGCAAAGATATAAAAGAACACTTAGGACATTTACAAACAGTTTTTAGACTATTTGTTAATAATGGAATAATAATTAGTAAAAAGAAAATGGAATTATGTAAAAATTATATAAATTTTTTAGGAATTATTTTAGGAGAAGGAAAAGTTAAATTACAACCTCATATAGCTAAAAAGGCACTAGATATGCCAGATAAATTAGATAATTTAAAAAATCTACAAAAATTTCTAGGTATAGTTAATTATGCAAGACCTTTTATAAAAGATTTAGGAAAAATAGCAGGACCATTATATTCTAAGACAGAAATAAAGGACAGAGAAATTTTAATATAGAAGACATAAAATTAGTACAAGAAGTAAAGGAAAGAATAAAAAACATTCTGATTTAAATATGCCACTAGAAGCAGTTATTTAATAATAGAAAGCAGATGGAAGTTTTGAGGGATGGGGTGCGATATTAAAATCGAAACCGCATAAATATAGTATTAAACAAGAAGAAAAAGATATGTGCCTATCAAAGTGGAAAATTTAAAGAAAAGGGCAATAAGGCCAAGTATAGATGTTGAAATTTTAGTCAGTAATATATGGTTTAGACAGTTTTAGAATTTATATTTTAAATAAACCAGAAATATTAGTAAGAACAGATTGTGAAGCAATAGTAAAGTTTTATCAAAAAATTAATAATAAAACTAGCAGTAGAAGAAGATGGTTAAATTTTTTAGATACCATATCTATTTACAATTCTGTAGTTTTTGAGCACATTAAAGGGAATGATAATAATATTGCAGATCAATTAAGTAGACTACTAATTAAAACTTAATTTTTACAGAATGAGACCTCTACTACCAGACAAAGGTAAAAAAATATATATATATATATATATATATATATATATATATACATATTGTCTTATTATTATACATTCAAAAGAGGGATGCCTCTTTAGTCAAATATGTGAGTCCCACTTTACTCACTACCACACATGTGGAAAAACTGTTGGGACACGTCTTAGATAGGTAAGAGATAAGATAGATAGATATCAGATTCCAAGGACAATAATGCAAAAAGAAGGGATAATAACTTCACGTGACGATGGGGCCCAAATGTGCACCCGGCTGAAGAGATAAGATTCCTTTCTCCATTTGAAATCCGGAATTTGAAGTCCGAAGACGCCTATAAATATCAGACACTATCAGAAGAAGAAGATAAGAGAAAGTGAGAGCGAAAAGAAAAGAAGAACAAAATATCTGCAATCCGCAAATTCTCAAATCCTCCCAAAAACCCTCCTTTTTATAAAAAAAAAAAAAAAAAAAAATATATATATATATATATAAAGAATTTTAAGTTCTTAGGCTTTATTTTCACGTTTTTTCAAAGTTATTTTGGAAGTTCTCCGGGTTTCCCGAAAGGGAAACTTCACTCCGTTCTAGCTATGTAAGTTTTCATATTTAAGTTTTTAGTAAACTTCCCATATATGTAAATTATGTGTGTTTAATGTAAATCATGTGTAATTATTTTCTTGTAAGTTCATAAATATCATGAATCTATATTACTTAGTATATGGTTAGTCTCTTGGCTTCTTAAAAATATCGATGGATTAACTCAGCAAATTCCTAGGAAATTGTCGAGTTAATTGTTCAAGAAAAGAACTGTGAATAACCAAATCCGGTGTGGTTAAAGAAGATTATTTTTAAGAACAAAGGCTAAGAGGAAGAGATGAACAGTAATAATAGATTTGTGAATGGACAGAGTCCATAAAAAAATAAAAAAAAAAAAAAAAAAAAAAAAAAGGGAAGTTAAACTAGAAACTAAAATGATAACAACATAACAGAGCAATAGAGTGAAGGAGTCTTGAGTAGGACTACACAACATTAAGAAAAACCACAAATATTTTTAAATCACTCTTTTTATTGGAAAAATCCTTATTATTGAAATATCGTCTTATTTTGGTATCGAGCCTTAGATCTAAAAGACCTTATATGAGAAAAGATTATTTTTCTAGAAAAACATCTGCTATAAATAGAAATCTGTTTTATAATAGACAACTTTTAAAAGATACAAAAATTATAAGAAAGTTTTAGAAAATCATTTATATAAATTAGGATCAAGACTATCCTTAAGTTATACATATAAAAATTCGGGAAAAATACTTAAAGAACTTAGAACAACTCTTAAACAAGCCCTTAAGCAGGACTAGTGAAGAATTAGTACAAATAAATTTAGAAATAAAAGAAGTAATGTAAAGAATAAAGGTACGAAAAAATAGTCCATATTACTATAACCCAGGAGGATAATATATGCAAAGACCACATAAAAATACTAGAGAATATAAAAGAGTTAAAAGAAAATTGGTAAGTTTATATTTAGAATCAGATAGACTATTTAGAAATTTAAAAACAACTATTTCTATAAGCTCTAAAAAGAATTAACTAATAGATTAGACAATATATTTTTCTTAGCTATAATATTAGAAAAGAAATTAATAATACACCTTAAAACTAGAAATATCCCACTAAAACATACTTTATGAAGTGTATGCCCTGTTTTTGGAGTGTAAGATTTCATAATCATATAAGATATCAACATATAGAAGATAAGAAAAGACTAATAAGAATAAAGAAATCTATAGAAGCTTATATATATATTTATTTAAAACAATTTTTGTACCACAAAATAAGTATGTTCAAAAGGCTATAGACAACAATGAATATATAAATGGTTTAAAATGGGAAGTACACGGACTTGAAAGAGATATAATATATGTGAATCAAAGAATAAAATATTTTTATGAATGTTATAAAGCAACTACCTTAGGATAAAAACAGTACTTAGTAAAAATAGCTTCATCAAAGAATATAGATTATCTAGACTTACAGATCCAAATAGAAAAATGATTCCAAAGAGTAAAACCAGATAGTACAATTAAGTGTAACTTCGGAAACGGAAATCATATTTTACATACAGAAGATACTCAATATAATACTTTAATAGATCTTATAATTAATCTTAGTGAAAAATTAAAAGAATCAAATAATAAAATTATAAAGATATTAAGTGAACAAGAGGAAATACAAAATAAACAAAAAGTGCTTTTTAGCAAAATAGAAAATAATCTAGACTGCTTAAAAGAACAAGGAGTAGACTTAAATAAAAAGTAAATGAATTAAAAAATAAACCTAAAGAAGAAATTAGTAATACACTAATAATAAAAATACAAGAAATAAAAATGTAATTAGAATCAATAAAAGAAATAGTTCTTTCATGATAAATTTAATAGAAGCAAACAAATAAAGAAGCACAAAAATTAATAGAAAAAGAATAACCCTTCCATCAGGACTATAAAGATTTTATCCCATCTTCAAAATCGATCAAGTTATTATACAACAAAATAATATAATAATATCACTTTTATTATCATTAAATAATAAGATAGATAGAAACTACAAAGAAAAATTTGAAAGTAAGAATATAGATACAAGCTGGAATAGGAGAACTAATAGAAAAACTAAATAAAATAGAAATTACTCCTCAAAAAGAAAAAATAATTAAAAAGAACGAGAAAAAATGGACATTTTTCCAACTAGATCAAGAGATAAAAGACCAAAACCTAGTTACACCCAGAACAAAATAAGTAATAATTTTATATCAAAAATATTAAATAAAAAAACAAGAGAAGAAAATAATCAACAATTAGGAGAAATAATAGACACAGATAAAGATATACAAATCTTTCAACAAAACCAATTAAAGTTATTGAATCCAAAAGTACTATATAATACAAATTCAAAATCTCAATTATATAGACACTACAGAGAAGAACAACTATCAAGATTAGGAAAAATTGATATCATTACCATTAGTGAACACCGAATCTATAAAAGAAATACAATACGCTAAAAAGATTTAATGCATATAGGACTAGTAGTTATAGGAATTAAAGGATTAACTAGAAAAAATTTAGGAACAAAAGTATTAATTACTATATACGATAATAGATGGTCAGATATAAAAAAAGGCAATTATAGGATTAACAGAAGTAGATATGACTAATAATTGAGGAATTTTCTACATAAGTCCAGACTTTATGATGAATTTAAATGAATTTGGAACTAAGATAAGAATAGGAATACAAACTAAAGGATATGAAGAAATGAGTAGTGGAAAAAATCTATTAATATGTGTAGGATTCCTAGGAAAAATGACAGATAATAGTAATACTAGATTTAAACTACAAATAAACGATGTAGTAGAAGTAATGGGGAATAAAGGGATAAAACTAATAAAACCAATAAAAATAGACCCTGAAGAATATGCAGGATTAGAATGGAAATTAGGAGACTTTAAAGAAAAAGAAGCATTAACACCAGATGCTCACCTAATATATACAAATTCTAAAGGAGAACCTTCAATTAGATTCACAGACTACAATTATGAAGCTCAAAAAGACTTTGAAGAAGAAAGTACTATAGAAGAAATGCCTTTAGAAGGAATGAATATGGAAATAACATTAGAAGAAGATTATGCAGTAGATATAGCTATAGAAAAAGCGAAAGAAATATGCAAAGAAAATAATAATAGACTTTTTACATGTAAAGGATGTAAACTAAAAAACCTAAATTTAGAATGAACTATATCTCATTTTAAAGTATGTGAACAAAGAAACGATAATAAAGGATATAGATTAGAAAAAGATTTACAAGATAAATTAGAAAAAGCAATAATATAATGACGCAAATACAAGATGATGATAGTGAAATATCCGAATTAGAATCTATACTTAGTCGTAAAGAATTAATGGAAACTTGACTAGTTCCAGAGTCCATTTCAAAGAACAAATGAACAAGGACATACTACATGATAATAGCACAGAAATATACCACGAAGAAGAGTATATAGACAAGGAGATACTCCAACAATAGAAGTAAAACCTATGGGAAAAAGAATGCCTATAGAAGAACCAATAATACTCCAAGAAGGAGGTAGTAAAGGAAAAATCCTAAATATAGCAGGACATGATCCACAAAGATGGAATTCAAGAATAGACTTATGGAAAGGAATAGTAGGAGCAGATTTTATAAAAAATTATACAGAAACTGATGCAGAGACAATGTACAAATACTTAGAAACGTTCTTAGGAGAATCAACTAAAGCTTTATGGGAAGCTTATAAAGTAGAATTCCCATCAATTTCAGAATTTAGTATCATTAGGACCAAATCCTTATAACTTTACAAATAAAATACATACATTAATAACAGGAGAAGATCCAAATAGTGGATTATTAGCCTTACAACGAAATGCTGTAATAAAATTAGAACAATTAAGTATAAGTAATTGGTATTATATAAAGAAATTTTTAAACGATTACTTCTATTATTGTACAATTAGTGGAAATGCTTTTGACCAAGACTTAGGCAAAAATTATTTAATAAATTACCAGGAGATTTAGGAAGAGAAATAGAAGAAAGATGGACTAAAAAGAGATGGAGTAGCTCAAAATCCTCAAG
>JAPXVU010000106.1:0-20817 GCA_027789145.1 Solanum arcanum
GCTGCACAAACGGTCGGACTACATCAGGCGTGGCATAATATCATCGCCCTTGGACAGCAGACACGGTCGAACGATGTCGGGCGTTACATGCCATCATCGTCTTTGGACAGCAAACTCAATCGAACGACGTCGGGTGTGGCATGCCATCATCGCCGTTGGGCAGCACACACGGTCGAACGACATCGGGTGTGGCATGACATCACCTCCCTTGTACTGCACGCACGGTCGGACGATGTCGGGTGTGGCATGACTTCACCGCTCTTTGACAAAAAACACGGCCGGCAACGCCAGCGCCAGATGCCATCATCGCCTTTGGGAGCACACACGGTCGAACGATTTTGGGCGTGGCATGACATCACCCCCTTTGGACAGCACACACGGTCAAACGAGGTCAAGCGTGGCATGCCATCATCGCCTTTGGGCATCACACACGGTCGAAAACAGTCAGGTGTGGCATGCCATCATCACCTTTGGGCAGCTCACCCGGTCGAACGACGTTGGGCGTGGCATGCCATTATAGCCCTTGGATGGCAGACACGGTCAAACAACGTTAGGCGTGACATGCAATCATCGCCTGGGCAGCACACACGGTCGAACGACGTCGGGCATGACTTGACATCACCGCCCTTGGACTACACGCACGGTCGGCAACGTCGGGCGTGGCATGACATCACCACCCTTGGACAGTACACACGGTCGAACGACGTTGGTCGTTGAATGCCATCATCGCCTTTGGGCAGCACAAACGGTCAAATGACGTCGGGCTTGGCATGACATCACCGCCCTTCGAAAACACACATGGTCGGCAACGTCGGGCGTGGCATGACATCACCGCTTTTGGACAGCACACACGGTCGAAGGACGTCAAACATGGCATAACATCACCGCCCTTGGACTGAACGCACGGTTGGACGACGTTGGGCGTGGCATGACATCACTGCCCTTGGACAGCACACACAGTCGGCAACGTCGGTCGTGGAATGACATCACCGCCCTTGGACAACACACACGGTCGGCAACATCGGGCATGGCATGACATCACCGCCCTTAGACAGCACAAACGGTCGGCAACATCGGGCGTGGCATGACATCACTGCCCTTGGACAGCACACACGGTCGGCAACATCAAGCGTGATATGGCATCACCGCCATTAGACAGCACACACGGTCGGCAACGTCGGGCGTAGCATGACATCACAGCCCTTAGACAGTACACACTGTCGGGCGACGTCGAGAGTGGCATGACATCACCGCCCTTGGGCAGCACACACGGTCGGACTACATCGGGCTTGGCATAACATCTCCGCCTTTGGACAGCATACACGGTCGAACGACGTCGGGCGTGGCATGCCATCATCGCCTTTGGGCAGCACACACTGTCGAACGACGTCAGGCGTGGCATGCCATCATAGCCCTTTGATGGAAAACAAGGTTGAACGACGTCGGACGTGGCTTGACATTACCGCCCTTGGACTGCACGCACGGTAGGACGACATTGGGCGTGGCATGACATCATCGCCCTAGGGCAGCACACAGTAGGCAACGTCGAGCGTGGCATGACATCACTGCCCTTGGACAGTACACTGTCGAACGACGTCGGGAGTGGAATGACATTCACCGCCCTTGGGCAGCACAAACGGTCAAACTACATCGGATGTGGCATAATATCACCGCCCTTGGATAGCTCACACGGTCGAACGATGTCGGGCGTGGCATGCCATCATCGCCTTTAGGCACCACACAAGGTCGAACGACGTTGGGCGTGGCATGACATCACCGCCTTTGGACAGCACACTCAGTCGAACGACGTCTGGCGTGACATGCCATCACCGCCTTTGGACAGCACACACGGTCGGACAACATCGGACATGGCATGACATCACTGCCCTTGGACAGCACACATGGTCGAACGATGTCGAGCATGGCATGCCATCATCGCCTTTGGGTAGCACACATGGTCAAACGACGTCGGGCGTGGCATGACATCACCACCCTTGGATAACACACATGGTCAAACGACGTCGGGTGTGGCATGACATCACCGCCCTTGGACTACACGCACGGTCGGCCGACGTCGGGCGTGGCATGCCATCATCGTCTACGGGCAGCACAAACGATCAGACAACGTCAGGCGTGGCATGACATCACCGCCCTTGGATAACATACACGGTCGAACGACGTCGGGCCTGGCATGACATCACCGCCCTTGGACTGCTCGCACGGTCGGACGACGTCGGGCATGGCATGACATCACCGCCCTTGGACAGCAAACACGGTCGGCAACGTCGGGAGTGATATGACATCACTGCCCTTGGACAACACACACGGTCGGACGACGACGTACGTGGCATGCCATCACCGCCCTTGGACAGCACACACAGTCGGCAACGTCAGGCATGGCAAGACATCACCGCCCTTTGACAGTACACATTGTCGGACGACGTTGGGAGTGACAAGACATCACCGCCCTTGGGCAGCACACATGGTAGGACTACATCGGGCGTGGCATTATATCACCGCCCTTGGACAGCACACACGGTCGAATGATGTAGGGCGTGGCATGACATTATCGGCTTTGGGCAGCACACACGGTCGAACGACGTTGGGCGTTGCATGACATCATCGCCTTTGCACAACACACACGGTCGAACAACATCGGACATGGCATGACATCACCGCCCTTGGACAGCACACATGGTCGAACAATGTCGACCATGGCATGCCATCATCGACTTTGGGTAGCACACACGGTCGAACGAATTTGGGCGTGGCATGACATCACCGCCTTTGGACAGCACACACTGTCGAACGACGTTGGGCGTGACATGACATCACCGTCCTTGGACAGCACACACGGTCGAACTACATCGGGCGTGGAATGACATCATCGCCTTTGGGCAGCACACACGGTCGAACGACGTTAGGCATGGCATGACATCACCGCCTTTGGACAGCACACACGGTCGAACAACGTCGGGCGTGACATGCCATCACCGCCTTTTGACAGTACACTCCGTCGAACGACGTCTGGCGTGGCATGCTATCATCGCCTTTGGGCAGCTCACACGGTCGAACGATGTCGGGCATGATATGCCATCACAGCCCTTGGACTACACGCACGGTCGGACGACGTCAGGCATTGCATGACATCACCGCCCTTTGACAGCACACATGGTCGGCAACGTCGGGCGTGATATGCAATAACTGCACTTGGACAGCACACACAGTCGGCAACGTCAGGCGTGGCATGACATCACCACCCTTGGACAACACACATGGTCAAACGACGTCGGGCGTGGCATGACATCACCGCCCTTGGACTACACGCACGGTCGGACGACGTCGGGCGTGGCATGCCATCATCGTCTACGGGCAGCACAAACGATCAAACAACGTCAGGCGTGGCATGACATCACCGCCCTTGGATAACATACATGGTCGAACGACGTCGGGCCTGGCATGACATCACCGCCCTTGGACTGCTCGCACGGTCGGACGACGTCGGGCATGGCATGATATCACCGCCTTTGACAAGAAACACGGCCGGGCAACGCCGTCGGGAGTGATATGACATCACTGCCCTTGGACAACACACACGGTCGGACGACGACGGACGTGGCATGCCATCACCGCCCTTGGACAGCACACACAGTCGGCAATGTCAGGCATGGCAAGACATCACCGCCCTTTGACAGTACACATTGTCGGACGACGTTGGGAGTGACATGACATCACCGCCCTTGGGCAGCACACATGGTAGGACTACATCGGGCGTGGCATTATATCACCGCCCTTGGACAGCACACATGGTCGAATGATGTAGGGCGTGGCATGACCTTATCGGCTTTGGGCAGCATACACGGTCGAACGACGTTGGGCGTTGCATGACATCACAACCTTTGGACAACACACACGGTCGAACAACGTCGGGCGTGACATGCCATCACCGCCTTTGGACAGCACACACGGTCGGACTACGTCGGGCGTGGCATGACATCACTGCCCTTGGGCAGCACACATGGTGTGACTACATCGGGCGTGGAATGACATCACCGCCCTTGGACAGAACACACAGTCAAACGATGTCGGGCGTGGCATGCCATCATCGCCTTTGGGTAGCACACACGATCGAATGACGTAGGGCGTGGCATGACATCACAACCTTTGGACATCACACATGGTCGAACGACGTGGGACGTGACATGACATCACCGCCCTTGGACAGCACACACGATCGAACGACGTCGGGCGTGGCATTCCATCATCTTCTTTGGGCAGCACACACGGTCGAGCGACGTTGGGCGTGACATGACATCACCACCTTTAGACTACACACACGGTCGAACAACGTCGAGCGTGACATGCCATCACCGCCATTTGATAGCACACTCGGTCGAACGACATTGGGCGTGGCATGCCATCATCGCCGTTGGGCAGCACCCATGGTCAATCGGCGTCGGGCATGGCATGACATCACCTCCCTTGGACTGCACACACAGTCGGACGACGTCGGGCATGGCATGACATCACCGCCCTTGGACAGCAAACATGGTCGAACAACGTCGGGCAAGGCATGATATCACCGCTTTGATCGCACGCGACGGTCGGACGACGCCGGCGTGGCATGACATCACCGCTTCGACAAAGACACACGATCGGCAACATCGGACGTGGCATGCAATCACAGCCCTTGGACAGCACACACGGTAAGACGACGACGGGCGTGGCATGACATCACCTCCTTTGGACAGCACACACGGTCGATCGACGTCAGGCGTGGCATGATATCACTGTCCTTGGACTGCACGCACGGTCGAACGACGTCGGGCATGACATGACATAACCGCCTTTGGACAGCACACTCGGTCGAACGACGTCAGATGTGGCATCCATCATCGTTGTTGGGGAGCACACACGATCGAACGACGTCGCGCGTTGCATTACATCACCTCCCTTGGACTGCACGCACGATCGGATGACGTCGGGCGTGGAATGACATCACTGCCCTTGGCCTGCACACACGGTCGCCAACGTCGGGCTTGGCATGACATCACCGCCCTTGGACTGCATGCACAGTCGGACGACATCGAGCCTGGCATGACATCACCGCCCTTGGACTTCACGCACAGTCGGACGACGTCGGGCGTGGCCTGACATCACCGCCCTTAGACAACACACACGATCGGCAACGTTGGGCGTGACATGACATCACCGCCCTTGGAAAGCACAAACGGTTGGCAACGTCGGGCGTGGCTTGACATCACCGCCCTTGGACAGCACACACGATCGGTATCGTCGGGCGTGGCATGACATCACCGCCCTTGGACAGCACACACAGTCGGACGACGTCGGGCGTGGCATTCCATCATCGCCTTTGGGCATCACACACGGTCAAACGACGTCAGGCGTGGCATGACATCACCGCCTTTAGACAGCACACACGGTCGAACAACGTCGGGCGTGGCTTGCCATCATCTCCTTGGGGCAGCACACATGGTCGAACAACGTCGGGCGTGACATGCGATCACCGACTTTGGACAGCACACACAGTGGAACGACGTCGGGCGTGGCATGCCATCATCGCCTTTGGGCAGCAAACACGTTCGAACGACGTCGGGCGTAGCATTCCATCACCGCCTTTGGAAAGAACACACAGTTTGACGACGTCGGGCGTGGCATGACATCACCGCCCTTGGACAGCACACACGGTCGACAACGTCGAGCGTGGTATGACATCACCGCCCTTTGACAGCACACACGGTCAGTAACATTGGGTGTGGCATGACATCATCGCCCTCAGACAGAACACACTGTCGGTAACATCGTGCGTGGCATTACATCACTCCCCTCGGACAGCACACACGGTCGGACGACGTCAGGCATGGCATGACATCACCGCCCTTGGGCAACACACATAGTCGGACTACGTCGGGCGTGGCATGAAATCACCGCCTTTGGACAGCACACACGGTCGAATGATGTCGGGCGTGGCATTCCATCATCGCCTTTGGGCAGCTCACACGATCGAACGAAGTCTGGCATGACATGCCATCAGCGCCCTTGGAATGCACGCACGGTCGGACGACGTCAGGCGTGGCATGACATCACTGCCCTTGGACAGCACACACGGTCGGACGACGACGGGCATGGCATGACATCACCGCATTTGGACAGCACACACAGTCGACAACGTCAGGTGTTGCATGACATCACCGCCCTTGGACAGCAAACACTGTCGGACGACGTTGGGAGTGGCATGACATCACCGCCCTTGGGCAGCACACATGGTAGGACTACATCGGGCGTGGCATTATATCACCGCCCTTCGACAGCACACATGATTAGATGATATCGGGCGTGGCATGGCATCATCGGCTTAGGGCAGAACACGCGGTCGAATGACGTTAGGCGTTGCATGACATCACTGCCTTTGGACAGCACACACGGTCGAACGACATCGGGCGTGACATGCCATCACCGCCTTTCGACAGCACACACGGTCGGACTACGTCAAGTGTGTCATGACATCACCGCCCTTTGACAGCACACACGGTCGACCGATGTCGGGCGTGGCATGCCATCATCGCTTTTGGATAGCACACACGATCGAACGACGTTGGGCGTGGCATGACATCACCACCTTTGGACATCACACACGGTCGAACAACGTGGGACGTGACATGACATCAACGCCCTTGGACAGCACACACGATCGAATGACGTCGGGCGTGGCATGCTTACATCGCCTTTGGGCAGCACACACGGTCGAGCGACGTTGGGCGTGGCATGAAATCACCGACTTTGGACTACACACACGGTCGAACAACATCGAGCGTGACATGCCATCACCGCCTTTTGACAGCACACTCGGTCGAATGACATCGGGCGTGGCATGCCATCATCGTCGTTGGGCAGCACCCATGGTAAAACGACACCGGGCGTGGCATGACATCACCTTCCTTGGACTGCACACACAGTCGGACGACGTCGGGCGTGGCATGACATCATCGCCCTTGGACAGCACACATGGTCGAACAACGTCAGGCGTGGCATGATATCACTGCCCTTGGACAGCACACGCGGTCGGCAACGTCGGGCGTGATATTCCATCACTGCCCTTGGACAACACACACGGTCGGACGACGTCAAGCGTTGCATGAAATCACCGCTCTTGGACAGCACACACGGTCGAACGACGTCGGGCGTGGCTTGCCATCATTGCCTTTGGTCAGCACACACGGTCGAATAACGTCGGGCGTGACATGACATCACCGCCTTTAGGCAGCACACACGGTCAAACGACGTCAGGCGTTGCAAGAAATCACCGCTCTTGGACAGCACACACAGTCGAACAACGTCAGGCGTGGCATGCCATCATCGCCTTTGGGCAGCACACACGATCGAACAACGTCGGGTGGGCATTCCATCATAGCCCTTGGACGGCAAACACGGTCGAACGACGGCATGCATGACATTCCATCACCTCCTTTGGAAAGCACACACGGTTTGACGACGTCGGGCGTGGCATGACATCACCGCCCTTGGATAGCACACACGGTCGACAGCATCGGGCGTGGCATGACATCACCTCCCTCGGACAGAACACACCATCGGCAATGTCGTGCGTGGCATTACATCACTGCCCTCGGACAGCAAACATAGTCGGACGACGTGGGCGTGGCATGACATCACCGCCTTCGGGCAACACACATAGTTGGACTACGTCGGGCGTGGCATGAAATCACCGCCTTTGGACAGCACACACGGTCGAACGACGTCGGGCGTGGCATTCCATCATCGCCTTTGGGCAGCTCACACGGTCGAACGAAGTCAGGCATGACATGCCATCACCGCCCTTGGACAGCACACACGGTCGGCAACGTCGGGCGTGATATGCCATCACTGCCCTTGGAAAACACACACGGTCAAACGACGACGGGCGTGGCATGAAATCACCGCCCTTGGACAGCACACACAGTCGGCAACATCAGGCGTGGCATGACATCACTGCCCTTGGACAACACACACAATCGGCAACATCAGGCGTGGCATGACATCACCGCCCTTGGACAACACACATGGTCAAACGACGTCGGGCGTGGCATGACATCACCGCCCTTGGACTACACGCACGGTTGGACGACGTCGGGCGTGGCATACCATTATCGCCTTTGGGCAGCACAAACGGTCAAACGACGTCAGGCGTGGCATGACATCACCGCCCTTGGACTGCTCGCAAGGTCGGACGACGTCGGGCGTGGCATGACATCACCGCCCTTGTACAGCACACACGGTCGGCAACGTCGGGCGTGATATGACGTCACTGCCCTTGGACAACCCACACAGTCGGACGACGACGTACGTGCCATGCCATCACCGCCCTTGGACTGCACACACAGTCGGCAACGTCAGGCATGGCTTGACATCACCGCCCTTGGACAGTACACATTGTCGGACGACGTCGGGAGTGACATGACATCACCGCCCTTGGGCAGCACACATGGTAGGACTACATCGGGCGTGGCATTATATCACCACCCTTGGACAGCACACACGGTCGAATGATGTCAGGCGTGGCATGCCATCAACGGCTTTAGGCAGCACACACAGTCGAACGACGTTGGGCATTGCATGACATCACCGCCCTTAGACAACACACACGATCGAACGACGTCGGGTGTGGCATGCCATCATATTCTTTAGGCAGCACTCACGGTCGAGCGACGTTGGGAGTGGCATGACATCACCGCCTTTGGACTACACACACAGTCGAACAACGTCAAGCGTGACATGCCATCACCGCCTTTTGATAGCAAACTCAGTCGAACGACATCGAGGTTGGCATTCCATCATCGTCGATGGGCAACACCCATGGTCAAACGGCGTCGGGCATGGCATGACATCACCTCCCTTGGACTGCACGCACAGTCGGACGACGTCAGGAATTGCATGACATCACCGCCCTTGGATAGCACACATGGTCGAACAACGTCGGGAGTAACATGATATCACCGCCCTTGGACTGCCCGCACGGTCGGACGACGTCGAGTGTGGCATGACATCACCGCCCTCCGACACCACACATGAACAACAACGTCGGGCAAGGCATGACATCACCGCCCTTGGACAACACACACGATCGGCAACGTCGGGCGTGGCATGCCATCACGGCCCTTGGACAGCACACACGGTCAAACGACGACGAGCGTGGCATTCCATCATAGCCCGTAGAAGGCAATCACGGTCAAACGATGACATGCATGACATGCCATCACCGCCTTTGGAAAGCACACAAGGTTTGACACCGTCAGGCGTGGCATGACATCACCGCTCTTGGACAAAGACACACGGTCGGCAACGTTGAGTGTGGCATGACATCACCGCCCTTGGACAGCACACACGGTCAACAACATCGGGCGTGGCATGACATCACCGCCCTCGAACATAACACACCGTCGGCAACGTCGTGTGTGGCATTACATCACTGCCCTCGGATAGCACACACGGTCAGACGACGTCGGGCGTGACATGACATTACCGCCCTTTGGCAACACACATAGTCGGACTACGTCGGGCGTGGCATGAAATCACTGCCTTTTGACAGCACACACGGTCGAACAACGTTGGGCGTGGCACTCCATCATCGCCTTTGGGCAGCTCACACGGTCTAACGAAGTTGGGCATGACATGCCATCACTGCCATTGGACTGTAGGCACGGTCGGACAACGTAAGGCGTGGCATGACATCACCGCCCTTGGATAACACACACGGTCGGACGACGACGGGCATGGCATGACATCATCGCCCTTGGAAAACACACACAATCGGCAACGTCAGGCGTGGCATGACATCACCGCCCTTGGACAGCACAGACAGTCGAATGACGTCGGGCGTGGAATGACATCACCGCCCTTGGACTACACGCATGGTCGGACGACATCGGGCATGGCAAGCCATCATCGCCTTTGGGCAGCACAAATGGTCAACCGACATCGGGCGTGGCATGACATTATTGCCCTTGGACAACACACACGGTCGAACGACGATGGGCGTGGCTTGACATCACCTCCCTTGAACAGCACACACAGTCGGCAACGTCAGGCGTGGCATGACATCACCACCCGTGGACAGCACACCAGTCGAACAATGTCGGGCGTGGCATGACATCACCGCCCTTGGACTAAACGCACGGTCGGACGACGTCAGGCGTGGCATGCCATCATTGCCTTTGGGCAGCACAAATGGTAAAATGACATCGGGCGTGGCATGACATTGACGCCCTTGGGCAACACACACGATCGGATGATGTCGGGCGTGATATGCCATCACTGCCCTTGGACAACACACACGGTCGGACAACGACGGGCGTGGCATGACATCACCTCCCTTGGATAGAACACACAGTCGGCAACATCAGGCGTGGCATGACATCACCGCCCTTGGATAGTACACACTGTCGGACGACGTCGGGAGTGGCATGACATCACCGCCCTTGGGCAGCACACATGGTAGGACTATATTAAGCGTGGCATTATATCATCGCCCTTGGATAGCACACACGGTCGAATGATGTAGGGCGTGGCATGCCATCATCGACTTTGGGCAGCACACACGGTCGAACGACGTTGGGCGTAGCATGACATCACCGCCTTCAGAAAGCACACACGGTCGGACTACGTCGGGCGTGGCATGACATCACCGCCCTTGGACAGAACTCACGGTCGAACAATGTCGAGCGTGGCATGCCATCATCGCCTTTGGGCAGTACACACGATCGAAAGACGTTGGGCGTGGCATGACATCACCACCTTTGGACATCACACATGGTCAAACGACGTGGGATGTGACATGACATCACCGCCCTTGGATAGCACACACGATCGAACGACGTCAGGCGTGGCATGCCATCATCGCCTTTGGGCAGCACACATGGTCGAGCGACGTTGAGCGTGACATGACATCACCGCCTTTTGACAGCACTCTCGGTCAAACACATCGAGCGTGGCATGCCATCATCACCGTTGGGCAGCACCCATGGTCAAACGATGTCGGGTGTGGCATGACATCGCCTTCCATGGACTGCACGCACAGTTGGACGACGTCGGGCGTGGCATGACATCACTGCTCTTGGACAGCACACATGGTCAAACAACGTCGGGCGTGGCATGATATTACCGCCTTACGACTGCACGCATGGTCGGACGACGTCGGGCATGGCACGACATCACCGCCTCGGCCACCACACACGAACACAACGTCGGGCAAGGCATGACATCACCGCCGACAAAGACACACGATCGGCAATGTCGGTGTGGCATGCCATCACCCCTTGACAAAGACACACGGTCAGACGACGACGGGCGTGGCATGACATCACCTCCCTTGGACAGCACACACGGTCGATCGACGTAATGCGTGGCATGACATCACCGCCCTTGGACTGCACGCACGGTCGAACAACGTCGGGCGTGACATGCTATCACCGCCTTAGGACAGCACACTCGGTCGAAC
Source organism: Solanum arcanum (assembly GCA_027789145.1). Classification (NCBI taxonomy): domain Eukaryota; kingdom Viridiplantae; phylum Streptophyta; class Magnoliopsida; order Solanales; family Solanaceae; genus Solanum; species Solanum arcanum. The sequence continues at coordinate 11,513 of JAPXVU010000106.1, forward strand.
GACGTCAGGTGTGGCATGCCATCATCGCTGTTGGGCAGCACACACGATCGAACGACGTCGGGCGTGGCATTACATCACCTCCCTTGGACTGCACGCACGGTCAGACGACGTTGGGTGTGGCATGACATCACCGCCCTTGGATCGCACAAACGGTCGGCAACATTGGGCGTGGCAATACATCACCGCCTTTGGACTGCATGCACGGTCGAACAACGTCAGGTGTGGCCTGACATCACCGCCCTTAGACAGCACACACGATCGGCAACGTCGGGCGTGGCATGACATCACCGCCCTTGGACCGCACAAACGGTCGGCAACGTCGGGCGTGGCAATACATCACCGCCCTTGGACTGCATGCACGGTCAGACGACGTCGGGCGTGGCCTGACATCACCGCTTCTGGGACAAAGACACACGATCGGGCAACGTCGGGCGGTGGCATGACATCACCGCCTTTGACAAGACACAACAATCGGCAACGCCGGGCGTGGCATGACATCACCGCCCTTGACACGACACACGATCGGCAACGCTGTGGGTTGCAAGACATCACCTCCCTTGACAAAGACACATACGGTCGGACGACGCGTCGGGCGTGGCATTCCATCATCGCCTTTGGGAACCACACACGGAGAAACGACGTCGGCGTGGCATGACATCACAGCCTTTAGACAACACACATGATCGAACGACATCGGGCGTGACATGCCATCACAGCCTTGGGACGGCACACACGGTCGAACGACGTCGGGCGTGGCTTGCCATCATCGCCTTTGGGCAGCACACACGGTCGAACAACGTCGGGCGTGATATGCCTTCACCGAATTTGGACAGCGCACACGGTCTAACGACGTTGGGCGTGGCATGCCATCATCGCCTTTAGGCAGCACACACGGTCGAACGACGTCGGGCGTAGCATTCCATCATAGCCCTTGGACGGCAAACACGGTTGAACGATGGCATGCATGACATGCCATCACCGCCTTTGGAAAGCACACACAGTTTGACAACGTCGGGCGTGGCATGACATCACCGCCCTTGGACAGCACACACGGTCGGCAACGTCAGGTGTGGCATGACATCACCGCCCTTGGACAGCACACACGGTCGGCAACATCGGGCGTGGCATGTCATCACCACCCTTGGACAGAACACACCGTCGACAACGTCGTGTGTGACATTACATCACTCCCCTCGGACAGCACACACGGTCGGACAACGTCGGGCGTGGCATGACATCACCGCCCTTGGGCAACACACATAGTCGGACTACGTAGGGCGTGGCATGAAATCACCGCCTTTGGACAGCCCACACGGTCGAACGACGTCGGGCGTGGCATTCCATCATCGCCTTTGGGCAGCTCACACGGTCGAATGAAGTCGGGCATGACATGCCATCACCGCCCTTGGACAGCACACACGGTCGGACGACGTCAGTTGTGGCATGACATCACCACCCTTGGACAGCACACACGATCGGCAACGTCGGGCATGATATGCCATCACTTCCCTTGGACAACACACACACTCAGACGACGATGGGCGTGGCATGACATCACCGCCCTTGGACAGCACACACAGTCGGTAACGTCAGGCGTGGCATGACATCACCGCCCTTGGACAACACACACGGTTGAACGACGTCGGACGTGGCATGACATGACCGCCCTTGGACTGCTCGCACAATCGGACGACGTCGGGTGTGGCATGACATCACTGCCCTTGGACAGCACACACGGTCGGCAACTTCGGGCGTGATATGCCATCACTGCCCTTGGACAACACACACGTTCGGACAACGACGGGCGTGGCATGCCAACACCGCCCTTGGACAGCACACACAGTCGGCAACATCAGGCGTGGCATGACATCACCGCCCGTGTTCAGTACACACTGTCGGACGATGTCGGGAGTGGCATAACATCACCGCCCATGGGCAACACACATGGTAGGACTACATTGGGCGTGGCATTATATCACCGCCCTTGGACAGCACACACGGTCGAATGACTTCGGGCGTGACATGCCATCACGCCTTTGGACAGCACACACGGTTGAACGATGTCAGGCATGGCATGCCATCATCGCCTTTGGGCAGCACACACTATCAAACGACGTTGGGCGATGAATGACATTACAACCTTTGGACATCACACACGGTCGAACGACGTGGGAGGTTACATGACATCACCGCCCTTGGACAGCACACACGGTCGGCAACATCGGGCATGGCATGACCTAACCGCCTTTGGATTGCACACACGGTCGAACGACATCGGGCGTGGCATTCCATCACCGCCTTTGGGCAGCACACACGGTCAAACGATGTTGGGCGTGACATGACATCAGCGTCCTAAGACAGCACACAAGATCGAACGACGTCAGGCGTGGCATTACATCACCTTCTTGGACTGCACGCACGATTAGACGACATCGGGCGTGGCATGACATCACCGCCCTTGGACCGCACACAAGGTCGGCAACGTCGGGCGTGGCATGACATCACTGCCCTTGGACTGCATACACGGTCGGACGACATCGGGTGTGGCATGACATCACCGCCCTTGGACATCACGCACGGTCAGACGACATCGGGCGTGGCCTGACATCACCACCCTTAGACAACACACACGATCGGCAACGTCGGGTGTGACATGACATCACCACCCTTGGAAAGTACACACGATCGACAACGTCGGGCGTGGCATGACATCACCGCCCTTGGACAACCCACACAGTCGGACGACGTCGGGCGTGGCATTCCATCATCACCTTTGGGCATCACACACGGTCAAACGATGTCGGGCGTGGCATGACATCACTGCCTTTAGACAACACACACGATCGAACGACATCGGGCGTGACATGCCATCACAGCCTTTGGACGGCACACACGGTCGAACGACCTCAGGCATTGCAAGAAATCACCGCTCTTGGACAGCAAACACGGTCGAACGACGTCAGGCGTGGCTTGCCATCATCGCCTTTGGGCAGCACAAACGATCGAACGACGTCGGGCGTGACATGCCATCACCGACTTTGGACAGCACACACGGTCGAACGACGTCGGGCGTGGCATACCATCATCGCCTTTGGGCAGCACACATGGTCGAACGACGTTGGGCGTGGCATTCCATCATAGCCCTTGGATGGCAAACACGGGCGAACGACGGCATGCATGACATGCCATCACCGCCTTTGGAAAGCGCACACGGTTTGACGACGTCGGGCGTGGCATGATATCACTGCCTTTGGACAGCACACACGGTCGGCAACGTCGAGTGTGGCACGACATCACCGCCCTTGGATAGCACACACGGTCGGCATCATCGGGCGTGGCATGACATCATCGCCCTCGGACAGAACACACCGTCGGCAACGTCGTGCGTGGCATTACATCACTGCCCTCGGACAGCACACACGGTCAGACGACGTCGGGCGTGACATGACATTACCCCCTTTGGGCAACACACATTGTCGGACTACGTAGGGCGTGGAATGAAATCACCTTCTTTGGACAGCACACACGGTCGAACAACATCGGGCGTGGCACTCCATCATCGCCTTTGGGCAGCTCACACGGTCGAATGAAGTCGGGCATGACATGCTATCACCGCCCTTGGACTGCATGCACGGTCGGACTACGTCGGGCGTGGCATGACATCACCGCCTTTGGACAACACACACGATCGAACGATGTCGGGCGTGGCATTCCATCATCGCCTTTGGGCAGCACACACGGTCAAACGACGTTGGGTGTGGCATGACATCACCGCCTTTGGACAGCACACACAGTCGAACGAAGTTGGGCATGACTTGCCATAACCGCCCTTGGACTACACGCACGGTCGAACGACGTCGAACACGGCATAACATCACCGCCCTTGGACTGCACGCACGGTCGGAGGACGTCGGGCGTGGCATGACATCACCGCCCTCAGAAAGCACACACAGACGGCAACGCCGGGCGTGGCGTGACATCACCGGCCTTTGACAGAACACACAATCGGCAATGTCGGGCATGGCATGCCATCACCTCCCATGGACAGCACACACGGTCGGACGTCATCGGGCGTGGCATGACATCAACTCCCTTGGACAGCACACACGGTCGAACGACGTTGGGCGTGGCATTAAATCACCGCCCTTGGACTGCACGCACGGTCGAACTACGTCAGGCGTGACATGCCATCACCGCCTTTGGACAGCAGACTCGGTCGAACGACGTCGGGTGTGGCATGCCATCATAGACGTTGTGCAGAACACACGGTCGAACGACGTCGGGTGTGGCATGACATCACCTCCCTTAAATTGCACGCACGGTCGAACGACGTCGGGCGTGGCATGACATCACCTCCTTTGGACAGCACACACGGTCGAACGACGTCAGGCATGGCATTCCATCATCGCCTTTGGGCAGCACACACGGTCGGACGTCATCGGGCGTGGCATGACATCACCTCCCTTGGACAGCACACACGGTCGAACGACGTTGGGCGTGGCATTAAATCACCGCCCTTGGACTGCACGCACGGTCGAACTACGTCAGGCGTGCATGCCATCACCGCCTTTGGACAGCACACTCGGTCGAACGACGTCGGGTGTGGCATGCCATCATCGCAGTTGGGCAGAACACACGGTCGAACGCATCGGGTGTGGCATGACATCACCGCCTTTGGACAGCACACACGGTCGAACGACGTCAGGCGTGGCATTCCATCATCGCCTTTGGGCAGCACACACGGTCAAACGATGTCGGGCAAGGCATGACCTCACCTCCCTTGGACAACACACACGGTCAAACGACGTTGGGCGTGGCATGAGATCACCGCCCTTGGACTGCACGCACGGTCGAACGACGTCAGGCGTGACATGCCATCACCGCCTTTGGACAGCTCACACGGTCGAACGACGTCGGGTGTGGAATGACATCACCTCCCTTAAACTGCACGCATGATCGAACGACGTCGGGCGTGGCATGACATCACCGCCCTTGGACAGCACACACGGTCGGCAACGTCGCGCGTGGCATGACTTCACCGCCTTTGGATAGCACACACGGTCGAACGACGTCGGGCGTGGCATTCCATCATCGTCTTTGGGCAGCACACACGGTCGAACGACGTCGGGCGTGGCATTCCATCATAGCCCTTGGACGGCAAACACGGTCGGCAACGCCGGGCGTGGCATGACATCACCGCCCTTGGACAGCACACACGGTCGGCAACATCTGGCGTGGCATGTCATCACCGCCCTAGGACAGAACACACCATCGGCAACGTCCTGTGTGGCATTACATCACTCCCCTCGGACAGCACACATAGTCGGACAACGTCGGGCGTGGCATGACATCACCGCCCTTGGGCAACACACATAGTCAGACTACGTAGGGCGTGGCATGAAATCACCGCCTTTGGACAGCCCACACAGTCGAACGACATCGGGCGTGGCATTCCATCATCGCCTTTGGGCAGCTCACACGATCGAATGAAGTCGGGCATGACATGCCATCACCGCCCTTGGACTGCACGCACGGTCGGACGACCTCAGGTGTGGCATGACATCACCGCCCTTGGACAACACACACGGTCGGCAACGTCGGGCGTGATATGCCATCACCGTCTTGGGACATCACACATGGTCGAACGACGGGCGTGGCATGACATCACCGCCTTGGGACATCACACATGGTCGAACGACGGGCGTGGCATGACATCACCTCCCTTGGACAGCACACACGGTCGATCGACGTAATGCGTGGCATGACATCACCGCCCTTGGACTGCACGCACGGTCGAACAACGTCGGGCGTGAAATGCTATCACCGCCTTAGGACAGCACACTCGGTCGAACGACGTCAGGTGTGGCATGCCATCATCGCTGTTGGGCAGCACACACGATCGAACGACGTCGGGCGTGGCATTACATCACCTCCCTTGGACTGCACGCACGGTCAGACGACGTTGGGTGTGGCATGACATCACCGCCCTTGGATCGCACAAACGGTCGGCAACATTGGGCGTGGAAATACATCACCGCCTTTGGACTGCATGCACGGTCGAACGACGTCGGGTGTGGCCTGACATCACCGCCCTTAGACAGCACACACGATCGGCAACGTCGGGCGTGGCATGACATCACCGCCCTTGGACCGCACAAACGGTCGGCAACGTCGGGCGTGGCAATACATCACCGCTTCGATCGCATGCACGGTCAGACGACGTCGGGCGTGGCCTGACATCACCGCCCTTAGACAGCACACACGATCGGCAACGTCGGGCAGTGGCATGACATCACCGCCTTTGGACAGCACAAACAGTCGGCAACGTCGGGCGTGGCATGACATCACCGCCCTTGGACAGCACACACGATCAGCAACGTCAGGGGTTGCAAGACATCACCTCCCTTGGACAGCACACATAGTCGGACGACGTCGGGCGTGGCATTCCATCATCGCCTTTGGGAATCACACACGATCAAACGACATCGGGCGTGGCATGACATCACCGCCTTTAGACAGCACACATGATCGAACGATATCGGGCGTGACATGCCATCACAGCCTTGGGACGGCACACACGGTCGAACGACGTCGGGCGTGGCTTGCCATCATCGCCTTTGGGCAGCACACACGGTCGAACAACGTCGGGCGTGATATGCCTTCACCGAATTTGGACAGCGCACACGGTCTAACGACGTTGGGCGTGGCATGCCATCATCGCCTTTAGGCAGCACACACGGTCGAACGACGTCGGGCGTAGCATTCCATCATAGCCCTTGGACGGCAAACACGGTTGAACGACGGCATGCATGACATGCCATCACCGCCTTTGGAAAGCACACAAAGTTTGACAACGTCGGGCGTGGCATGACATCACCGCCCTTGGACAGCACACACGGTCAGCAACGTCAGGTGTGGCATGACATCACCGCCCTTGGACAGCACACACGGTCGGCAACATCGGGCGTGGCATGTCATCACCACCCTTGGACAGAACACACCGTCGACAACGTCGTGTGTGCCATTACATCACTCCCCTCGGACAGCACACACGGTCGGACAACATCGGGCGTGGCATGACATCACTGCCCTTGGGCAACACACATAGTCGGACTACGTAGGGCGTGGCATGAAATCACCGCCTTTGGACAGCCCACACAGTCGAACGACATCGGGCGTGGCATTCCATCATCGCCTTTGGGCAGCTCACACGATCGAATGAAGTCGGGCATGACATGCCATCACCGCCCTTGGACTGCACGCACGGTCGGACGACCTCAGGTGTGGCATGACATCACCGCCCTTGGACAACACACACGGTCGGCAACGTCGGGCGTGATATGCCATCACCGCCTTGGGACATCACACATGGTCGAACGACGTCGGGTGTGGCATGACATCACCTCCCATAAACTGCACGCATGATCGAACGACGTCGAGCGTGGCATGACATCACCGCCCTTGGACAGCACACACGGTCGGCAACATCGGGCGTGGCATAACATCAACGCCTTTGGATAGCACACACGGTCGAACGACGTCGGGCGTGGCATTCCATCATCGCCTTTGGGCAGCACACACGGTCAAACGACGTTGGGCGTGGCATGACATCACCTCCTTTGGACAGCACACACGGTCGGACGAAGTCGGGCATTACATGCCATCACCGCCTTTGGACAGCACACACGGTCAAACGACCTCGGGTGTGGCATGACATCACCGCCCTTAAACTGCACGCATGATCGAACGACGTCGGGCGTGGCATGACATCACCGCCCTTAGACAGCACACACGATCGGCAACGTCGGGCGTGGCATGACATCACCGCCATTGTATAGCACACACGGTCGAACGACGTCGGGCGTGGCAGTCCATCATCGCCTTTGGGCAGCACACACGGTCAAACGACGTTGGGCGTGGCATGACATCACCGCCCTTGGACAGCACACACGGTCGGACGAAGTCGGGCATTACATGCCATCACCGCCTTTGGACAGCACACACGGTCGAACGACGTCGGGTGTGGCATGACATCACCGCCCTTAAACTGCACGCATGATCGAACGACGTCGGGCGTGGCATGACATCACCGCCCTTGGACAGCACACACGGTCGGCAACATCGGGCGTGGCATGACATCACTGCCCTTGGACTGCACGCAAGGTCGAACGACGTCGGGCGTGGCATGACATCACCGCCCTTGGAAAGCACACACGGTCGGCAACGTCGGGCGTGGATGACATCACTGCCCTTGGACTGCACGCAAGGTCGAACGACATCGGGCGTGGCATGACATCACCTCCCTTGGACAGCACACACGATCAAACGATATTGGGCATGGCATGACATCACCGCCCTTGGACTACATGCACGGTCAAACGACGTCAGGCGTGACATGCCATCATCGCCGTTGGGAAGCACACACGGTCGAACAACATCGGGTGCGGCATGACATCACCTCCCTTTTAGTGCACGCACGGTCGGACGACGTTGGGTGTGGCATGACATCACCGCCCTTGGACAGCACACACGGTCGTCAACGTCGGGCGTGGATGACATCACCGCCCTTGGACTGCACGCACGGTTGGTCGACGTCAAGCGTTGCATGCCATCATCGCCTTTGGGCAGCACACACGGTCGAACGAGGTCGAGCGTGGCATGCCATCATCGCCTTTGGGCAACATACACGGTCGAACAACATTAGGTGTGGCATGCCATCATATCCTTTAGGCAGCACACACGGTCGAACGACGTTGGGCATGGCATGCCATCATAGCCCTTGGATGGCAAACACGGTGAAACGATGTCAGGCGTGACATGTCATCACCGCCTTTGGGCAGCACACACGGTCGAACGACATCGGGCGTGACTTGACATCACCGCCCTTGGACTGCACGCACGATCGGCAACGTCGGGCGTGGCATGACATCATCGCCTTTGGACAGCACACACGGTCGAACGACGTCAGGCATGGCATTCCATCATCGCCTTTGGGCAGCACACACGGTCAAACGACGTCGGGCGTGGCATGACATCACCTCCCTTGGACTACACACACGGACGAACGTCATAGGGCGTGGCATGAGATCACCGCCTGACTCGACGCGACGGCCCGGACGACGCTCGCGCGTGACATGCCATCACCGCTCGACGCGACACGGTCGAATGACATCGGGGCGGACATGCCATCACCGCTTTGACGTACACACGGCCGAACGACGCTTCGCGTATACGACACCATCATAACCTTTAGACGGCACACACGGCCTAACGAGGTCGTGTGCATATGCCATCACCGCTTTGGA
>JAPXVU010000107.1:0-20687 GCA_027789145.1 Solanum arcanum
AAATATAGTTTTGGTAATTTTTACATAAATTCTTAATATTTCTTATGTGTTTTTATCTTTATCGCCAAAATGATATTCTACATCTTTTTAAGTTTTTATGTAATGGTTTTAGATGTTCTGCTAATTTTGGTATATATTCTCTTACGATTTACTAATCCTAGAAAGGATTGTAATTTCTTTTTGTATCTATATTTTCATCAATAGTAATTATTTTTTGTACTATATGTGTTTGCATTTTTATTCCATTTTTATCTATTTGTATTCCTAGAAATTCTATCTGTGATTTCATAATTTACGCTTTTCTTTTACTCAAACTTATACCTGCATTTTTTACTATATGTATAAATTTTTCCAATAATCTTATATGTTCATCTTGTGTTCTAGAATATAACAATATGTCATCTATATATACAATACAGCTTTTCTAGTGGTTAAAACAGTTATCCATAAAATGTTGGAATCTACAGTGCATTTTTATATCCAAAAGGTAAAACGCGTTCCATTCATAGAAACCTTGCATCTTGTGAATGTCGTTAATTGTTTAGATTCTTCTTCTAGTTTTAGGTGGTAAAATCCTGATTTACACCAAATTCTTGAAATAATTATATCCTTGTATTTGTCTTATTTTGAGTATTTTATTTGGTATTGGGTAATTGTATGTTTTAGTTTTAGCGTTTAGATTTCTGTAGTCAATAACCATTCTACTTTTACCTCTTTTTTGTTCACTATGTTTTATAACTATAAATGCTGGACTTGTATGTTTACTATTGCTTTTTTGTATGTAATTATTTTCTAACAATTCATTTATATGTATTTTAAATTCTTCTAGATCATCAAAGTTATATTTTAATGGTTTCTGGGTTATTATGCTATTTTCAGGCGTGACGGCCCGTCACAGGCTGCACAATCCCAGGCAGTTTAGGATTTCTCCACACGTTTTAAGGGTCGTTTTTGACTATTCTTTCCTTAATTATAAAGATTGAGGGGTAACATTAATAAGTCTAATTACTTAAGGGTTAAATTAGGTAACCTTAAGTTAATTAGAGGGGTTTATTGTCCTCTTTTATTCTTAATTATACATTAATTAGGGTAAAAGAAGGAGGGTTTGAATAAAACAAACAGAAAAAGAAAAGAGAGAGGGAAAGTCGAACGAGAAAGAGAGAAAACAAAGAGGATAGCAAAGCTTGGGAGAATTCTTGTTGATTCCAATTCTTCGGTGGAGGTAGGTTATGGTTTATGTTACGATATTCGTAGTGAACTCTTAATAGTGAATATTATGTGTTGATATTATTGTAAACCCTACTATGTGCTTAAGTTGTATGCTTGCATGAATATGAATGTGAAATTGTGATGAATTAACAAAGCATGATGAAGCTATTGAATCCCAAATCTTGAAAGAACCCTAATTCGCTTGATATATTATATAATGAGAATGATGATGCCTTAGTATGAAAGAAGGCTTGATATATTATATAATGAGAATGATGATGCCTTAGTGTAAAAGAAGGCTTGATGAATTAGGGGATCGGTGCCACGTTCGGTACCAGGATAGAATGAATATGAGGATCGGAGTGTCACGCCCGACACCAGGATAGAATATGGATCGGGTGCCACGTTCCTACCAGGATAGAATGAATATGAGGATCGGGTGCCACGTTCGGTACCACGATAGAATGAATATGAGGATCGGAGTGTCACGCCCGACACCAGGATAGAATATGGATCGGGTGCCACGTTCGGTACCAGGATAGTATATGAGGATCGGAGTGCCACGCTCCGCACCAGGATAGAAATAGAGGAGCGGAGTGTCACGAAGCGAAACAAGAGGAAGAAAGATAATGAATCTTGAAAGATAATGAATATACTCAATCTAATGAACTTAATTCCCAAATGAGTATGGTATTGAGGCTTGAGTCCTCATGTGTGAACTCGGTTGTAATCATTGATGAACTCATGTTGTTATTGCTACATGTTGAGTATTGTAGTTGATTTGCATTATTATTGATATATACTGGTCCCTATTTTGAGGTAGGCGATGATATCTACTCAAGACGTGTGGTTGTAATCGACCCTACTTTTATGTTTTTCTTCTTTGTTATTTGTGTAATGCAAAGAACGTTCCACAACTTCAACTCGACAAGAGATCTAGCCGCCTTCACTTCATCGGAAATTGAGGTGAGCTAATGCGTCTAGCTTGCACTGCGTCTTCTTCTTCAAGTCTTGATGCCTTGAACTTCCGGCATGGACTAGCTAGTATTTGTTTTAGCTTCTTAGACATTCCTAGTTTAGTAATTTGAGATAGATGTTCTTGTGATGATGACTTCCAGATTTTGGGGATATTAATAATAGTTTTGAATTGTTTTATTAATGAGTTAAGTCTTCCGCATTATTTTCTGTTGTTATATATTGAAATGTTAAGGGTTAAATTGGTTGGTTCGCTCACATAGGAGGGTAGATGTGGGTGCCAGTCGCGGCCCCGATTTGGGTCGTGACAAACTTGGTATCAGAGCATTAGGTTCGTTGGTCTCATCACACAAGAACAGGTCTAGTAGAGTCTTAAGGAACGGTAGGGGGACGCCTTTACTTTTCCTCGAGAGGCTATAAGACTTTAGGAAAATTCCACTCTTTCATTCTTTCTTTCGTGCTACTACTTGAGTCCAATTGGTATCTAGGCGATACGAATTGGTATCTGACCATCGTCACTCTATTTCGCGGATGGTTAGAACTAGAGCAACGATTGCGCCAACACCAACATCGGTAAGACAAGAAGCGTCTGAGCCAGCCACCGGGCTGGCTCGAGGAAGAGTAGCGGCAAGAAGCCGTGGTAGAGGTCGTGGGAGGACGTCCTCTAGAGGAAGAGGACGAGCACCTAGCCCATCTGATACTAGGGCGGTGACTCCTACACCGACTGAAGAGGTGATAAGAGAAGGGGAGGATGGGGTGAATGAGCAAGTACAAAATGAGGAAATGCCAGCTCAACCTACCCCGTAGATGATCAATCGTTCTCGCTTGTCTTAGCGGGTTATCCGATCACCGGTCGAGGCACCTCCAGGGGTTTCGCACCAACACCTCCGGTTTGAGAGGTACGACATGCGGCTACTATGGCTCTCGCATGGATGCACCATTGGGAATGGGCACATTTCCACGCCTGACTCATCGGGCCTATTATGACAAACGATCAACATGAACTTTTCAAGAAGTTCTTGAAATTGAAACCTCCAGTCTTTAAGGGTGCAGAATCAGAGGATGCCTACGATTTTCTGGTTGATTGCCATGAGCTACTACACAAGATGGGTATAGTAGAGAGGTTTGGTGTCGAGTTCGTGAGCTATCAGTTTCAAGGGAACGCCAAAATGTGGTGGCGTTCACATGTTGAGTGTCAACCAACAGAGGCACCACCTATGACTTGGGAATCATTCTCGAGTTTGTTCATGGAAAAGTATATCCCCCGGCCCTTGAGGGATAGGAAGAGGGATGAGTTCTTGAGTCTGTGGTAGTTGAAAAAGTGTATAGGTCTTGTTTGGTGAATTTTGTGGGGAGCAACACTTACGTAGATTTGGTTATTCTAGAAATGGTCGACTTTGATGTAATTCTGGGTATGACTTGGCTTTCTCCGAATTTTGCGATCTTGGATTGTAATGCTAAAACGGTGACGTTAGCCAAGCCTGGGACAGATCCGTTAGTGTGGGAGGGTGACTACACTTCTAATCCGGTGCGTATCATCTCCTTTCTTCGTGCTAAGAAAATGGTTAGTAAAGGGTGTTTAGCTTTCTTGGCCCATCTCAAGGATGACACTACCCAAGTACCTTCGATTGAGTCGGTTTCGGTAGTCCGTGAGTTTTTGGATGTGTTCCCTGCAGATCTTCCTGGTATGCCACCAGATAGGGATATTGACTTCTGCATTGATCTTGAACCGGGTACTCGCCCCATTTCTATACCCCCTTATAGAATGGCTCCCGCGGAGTTAAGAGAGTTAAAGGCACAACTTCAAGAGTTATTGAACAAAGGCTTCATTAGACCAAGTGCATCCCCTTGGGGTGCTCCGGTTTTGTTTGTGAAGAAGAAGGATGGGAGTTTTCGGATGTGCATAGACTACAGACAACTAAACAAGGTAACCATAAAGAACAAGTATCCTCTTCCTCGCATTGATGACTTGTTCGATCAGTTACAAGGTGCTTGTGTCTTCTCTAAGATTGATTTGAGATCCGGTTATCATCAATTGAAAATACGAGCAACGGATGTGCCAAAGACCGCTTTTCGAACTAGATATGGGCATTATGAATTCGTAGTGATGTCTTTTGGTCTTACGAATGCCCCTGCCGCGTTCATGAGCTTGATGAACGGGATTTTTAAGCCATATTTGGACCTCTTCGTAATCGTATTTATTGATGATATATTGGTATACTCGAAGAGCAAGAGGGAACATGAGGAACATTTGAGAATAGTATTGGAAATGTTGAGGGAGAAAAAGCTTTATGCCAAGTTCTCTAAGTGTGAATTTTGGCTAGATGCAGTGTCCTTCTTGGGGCACGTGGTTTCTAAGGAAGGAGTGATGGTAGATCCATCTAAGATTGAGACAGTGAAGAATTGGGTAAGACCCACTAATGTATCAGAAATAAGGAGCTTTGTTGGGTTAGCTAGCTACTACCGCAGATTTGTCAAGGGATTCTCTTCTATTGCTTCCCAATTGACGAACTTGACTAAGCAAAATGTTCCATTTGTATGGTCGGATGAGTGTGAGGAAAGCTTTCAAAGCTCAAGACTTTATTGACTACCGCACCCATTCTCACCTTGCCGGTGGAAGGTAAGGACTTCATTGTGTATTGTGATGCATCCTATTCTGGTTGGAGTGCGGTGCTAATGCAAGAGAAGAGTGTAATTGCTTATGCTTGAGGCAATTAAAGGTGCATGAACGTAACTATCCGACCCATGATTTGGAGTTGGCCGCGGTAGTATTTGCACTAAAACAATGGAGACACTATTTGTATGGGGTTAAGTGTGAAGTCTACACGGATCATCGTAGCCTTCAGTACGTCTTTACTCAGAAAGATTTGAACTTGAGACAAAGGAGATGGATGGAACTACTAAAGGACTACGATATCACTATCTTGTATCATCCGGGGAAGGCGAATGTTGTAGCGGATGCTTTGAGTAGAAAGGCGGGAAGCATGGGAAGTCTAGCTCATTTGCAAGCTTCTAGGCGCCCATTGGCTAGAGAAGTGCAGATTTTGGCTAACGATTTGATGAGGTTAGAAGTAAATGAGAAGGGAGGATTGTTAGCTAGTGTGGAGTCGAGATCTTCTTTTCTTGACAAGATTAAGGGAAAACAGTGTGATGATGAGAAACTAAGGCGAATCCGAGACAAAGTGTTGCAAGGAGAGGCTAAGGAAGCACAAATCGATGAGGAAGGTGTTTTGAGAATCAAGGGAAGGGTATGTGTACCCCGAGTTGATGATTTGATCAACACTATTCTGACAGAGGCTCATAGTTCACGGTATTCTATACATCCGGGCGCGACCAAGATGTACCGTGACCTAAAGCAACACTTTTGGTGGAGTAGAATGAAGCGTGATATTGTTGACTTCATTGACAAGTGTCCAAACTGTCAACAAGTGAAGTATGAACACCAAAGGCCCGGAGGAACACTTCAGAGAATGCCTATTCCTGAATGGAAATGGGAGAGAATCGCGATGGACTTCGTGGTTGGTCTTCCAAAGACAATGGGTAAGTATGACTCCATTTGGGTAATTGTCGATAGGCTAACTAAATCTGCTCATTTCATTCCGGTAAAGGTGACTTACAACGCAGAGAAGTTAGCCAAGGTCTATATCTCAGAGATTGTTCGATTGCATGGGGTTCCATTATCCATCATATCAGATAGAGGTACGCAGTTTAGTTCTAAGTTTTGGAAAACATTGCATGCTGAACTGGGTACTAGGTTGGACCTTAGCACGGCATTTCATCCTCAGACCGATGGTCAGTCTGAGCGAACGATTCAAGTGTTGGAAGATATGCTTCGTGCATGTGTGATAGAGTTTGGTGGCCATTGGGATAGCTTCTTACCCTTAGCGGAGTTTTCATACAATAATAGCTATCACTCAAGCATTGACATGGCTCCATTCGAAGCATTGTATGGTAGGAGATGTAGGTCTCCCATTGGTTGGTTTGATGCATTCGAGGTTAGACCTTGGGGTACCGATCTTTTGAGGGATTCTATGGAGAAGGTGAAAGCTATTCAAGAAAAGCTTCTAGCGGCGCAAAGTAGACAAAAGGAGTATGCAGACCGAAAGGTTAGAGACTTGGAGTTCATGGAGGGTGAACAAGTCTTGTTGAAGGTTTCACCTATGAAAGGGGTGATGCGGTTTGGCAAAAGAGGTAAGTTAAGTCCAAGGTATATTGGACCATTTGAAGTGCTTAAGCGAATAGGGGTGGTGGCTTATGAGTTAGCCTTGCCCCCGGGGCTGTCCGGAGTACATCCAGTATTCCATGTGTCCATGTTGAAAAGATACCATGAAGATGGAAACTATATCATCCGTTGGGATTCAGTCTTGCTTGATGAGAACTTGTCATATGAGGAGGAGCCTGTTGCTATATTAGATAGAGAGGTTCGCAAGTTGAGGTCGAGAGAGATTGCATCCATCAAAGTTCAATGGAAGAATCGACCCGTTGAAGAGGCTACTTGGGAGAAGGAGGCAGATATGCAAGAGAAATACCCACATCTGTTTACAGATTCAGGTACTCCTTTTCGCCATTGTTTTTCTTCTTTTGATCGTTCGGGGACGAACGATGGGTAAATTGGTATCTATTGTAACGACCTGTTTAGTCGTTTTGAGCAACAGAGTCCATTTCTGGAAAAACTGGCTGGGACAACGGATGGAACGACGGACCGTCGTGGTCCCGACGTCCGAGGGAGTGTCGTTCCATGACACTTAGAGTTTTGAAATTGGGTACTGAAAAATCGACTCTCTGTAAGTTGTGACGGACTGCGGGGCGTGCCGTCACATCCACGACGAACCGTCGTGAGTCCCGCTGCAAAACACTTCAACTTTTGAGAAATTGATGCAAGAAAACGAAGTTTCGACCGTCATGACGGAGGGGCCAGGACGGACCGTCCACAGGTGACGGGCCGTCGCAGACCACTGGAGTCTGGGAGACACGACGGCACGTGTGGACGGACCGTCGCAGCGTGACGGCCCGCCACAGCTGCACAATCCCGAGCGCTTTAGGATTTCTCCACACGCTTTAAGGGTCGCTTTTGACTATTCTTTCCTTAATTATAAAGATTGAGGGGTAACATTAATAAGTCTAATTACTTAAGGGTTAAATTAGGTAACCTTAAGTTAATTAGAGGGTTTATTGTCCTCTTTTATTCTTAATTATACATTAATTAGGGTAAAGAAGGAGGGTTTGAATAAAACAAACAGAAAAAGAAAAGAGAGAGGGAAAGTCGAACGAGAAAGAGAGAAAACAAAGAGGATAGCAAAGCTTGGGAGAATTCTTGTTGATTCCAATTCTTCGGTGGAGGTAGGTTATGGTTTATGTTACGATATTCGTAGTGAACTCTTAATAGTGAATATTATGTGTTGATA
The DNA here is from genome assembly GCA_027789145.1 of Solanum arcanum. Lineage (NCBI taxonomy): Eukaryota > Viridiplantae > Streptophyta > Magnoliopsida > Solanales > Solanaceae > Solanum > Solanum arcanum. The sequence goes on from JAPXVU010000107.1 coordinate 7,590, forward strand.
TTATTGTAAACCCTACTATGTGCTTAAGTTGTATGCTTGCATGAATATGAATGTGAAATTGTGATGAATTAACAAAGCATGATGAAGCTATTGAATCCCAAATCTTGAAAGAACCCTAATTCGCTTGATATATTATATAATGAGAATGATGATGCCTTAGTATGAAAGAAGGCTTGATATATTATATAATGAGAATGATGATGCCTTAGTGTAAAAGAAGGCTTGATGAATTAGGGGATCGGGTGCCACGCTCCGGTACCAGGATAGAATGAATATGAGGATCGGAGTGTCACGTTCCGACACCAGGATAGAATATGGATCGGGTGCCACGTTCCGGTACCAGGATAGAATGAATATGAGGATCGGAGTGTCACGTTCCGACACCAGGATAGAATATGGATCGGGTGCCACGTTCCGGTACCAGGATAGAATGAATATGAGGATCGGGTGCCACGTTCCGGTACCAGGATAGAATGAATATGAGGATCGGAGTGTCACGTTCCGACACCAGGATAGAATATGGATCGGGTGCCACGTTCCGGTACCAGGATAGTATATGAGGATCGGAGTGCCACGTTCCGGCACCAGGATAGAAATAGAGGAGCGGAGTGTCACGTACCGACACAAGAGGAAGAAAGATAATGAATCTTGAAAGATAATGAATATACTCAACATAATGAACCTAATTCCCAAATGAGCATGGTATTGAGGCTTGAGTCCTCATGTGTGAACTCGGTTGTAATCATTGATGAACTCATGTTGTTATTGCTACATGTTGAGTATTGTAGTTGATTTGCATTATTATTGATATATACTGTTCCCTATTTTGAGTTAGCCGATGATATCTACTCAGTACGTGTGGTTGTACTGACCCCCTACTTTTATGTTTTTCTTCTTTGTTATTTGTGTAATGCAGCAAGCGTTCGTCAACTTCAACTCGACAAGAGATCTAGCCGCCTTCACTTCATCGGAAATTGGGGTGAGCTAATGCGTCTAGCTTGACTGGTCTTCTTCTTCAAGTCTTGATGCCTTGAACTTCCGGCATGGACTAGCTAGTATTTGTTTTAGCTTCTTAGACATTCCTAGTTTAGTAATTTGAGATAGATGTTCTTGTGATGATGACTTCCAGATTTTGGGGATATTAATAATAGTTTTGAATTGTTTTATTAATGAGTTAAGTCTTCCGCATTATTTTCTGTTGTTATATATTGAAATGTTAAGGGTTAAATTGGTTGGTTCGCTCACATAGGAGGGTAGATGTGGGTGCCAGTCGCGGCCCCGATTTGGGTCGTGACAAATTATTTTCTAACAATTCATTTATATGTATTTTAAATTCTTCTAGATCATCAAAGTTATATTTTAATGGTTTCTGGGTTATTATGCTATTTTCATCTATTAATTCAATTTTTACTTTTGTTTTATGTTTTTCCCATCCTCGTAATGGATCTTCACTATATAATTGTTCTAGTTGTTCATTAATTAATTTAACTTTGTCTATAGCAAATATAATAATTTCTAATTGTGTTATTTGTTTATTATTTATATTTTCCATTTCTTGGTTTATCTTTTCACTTCCTTTTATCCATTCCATAGGTTTTCTTTGTTTATTATTTACTCTTTTTGCTCCTATCTTATTTCCGCATGGTGTAGTAAGCCACCAATGTGTTTTTGTTATTATATGTGGATAAAATCTATCTAGAAATGGCATTCCTAATAACATATCTTTTGTAGTAAATTCAAAATTATACATTTCTTCTATTGTTAGTATTTTATCCCATATTTGTATTTTTATATTTTTTGCTTTGTATTTAATCATACTTCCTTCATTGTTAAATCCGTTACTACCATAGGTGTTTTTAATTTTTCCCATTTATCTTCGGCAAGCAATTATACTTACATATATTCGCTTCTCGCTCCTGTATCTATCATAGGTGTATAATATACATTGTGATATCCTTCTACAATAATTTTTGCAAGTATAAATATTTTCATTAATCATTTTGTTCTTTTTATAATTATTTTCTTATTTTGACAAGTTATTGTTAATTGTTCATTTTCTATGTTGTATGGCTTAACTTTTTCTAACCATTTTATTCCAAATGTAATATTATGGTTTCCTTGGTATATTTTAAATTGTATTATTAAAGGTATTCCTCCTATAATTATTTCTTTTTCTGTTGTTTCTTCATTCGTGTTCACTATCTCACTAGGTAGTCCAGGGCATGTATGTCCTGTTCTTATAATTTCTTCTTACATTACTAACTCTCTTGTTATATAATTTTCTTCTTGACCTGTATTTATTAAGATCTTATATTTTCTTTGATCCATTATTCCTGTTATGAAATAATGATATGGTGTTATTTCTTCTTTATCTAACAAACTTTGTGGAATTTCATATTTTCTTTTAGATGTACTCATTCTTGATGATGTAGCTCTTGTCAATGTATTTGGTACGCTTGAAGTACTTAATCTTTCTTTTACTATTTCTAAATCTTCTTCTATATCAATTTCTTTATAACTATAATCATTATTGTCTATTACAGTAATTATTTTTTCAAAAGGATTTTCTATTTTTATTTTATTAATTTTATTTCTTGCTGTTATCTTATGCTTTGTTGTTAATATATATAAATTTTTACATCTTGCTGTAAATAATTTACTTCCTGGTGCTAGTTCTATTCCGGATATTTTCCAATATAGAACTAATGATCTATCTATATTTTTATCTCATTAATGATACTGTATAATTAGCACTTATCGTAAATTTAAATTTTTGATATATTAAGTTTCCTTTACTGCACTAATTATGCTTTTTCTATAGGGTGTACAATTCTATCATCTGCTAAATATATTTCTATAGGTGTATCTATTCCTTCTCTAAAGCGAGCTTTTATTAATATTTCTGTTCCTCCTAAATGCACATATTTTATTGGTGTTTTAGCTTTTATATCTTGTATTTCTTTGTTTATCATTCTTTTATTTATTATAGGTATATATGCTTTTCCTCTTGTGTATTTACAATCTATGATATGTTCTTTTTGACTAACTACATAGTATTCTTCTTTTTGTCTTTTAAACCAATTTCTTAAAATAGGTATTTCTAGTACTTTTTCAACACTTAAATCTAATTCTTTTCCTTTTATTTGTTCAAATATCGTGTTATCAAATATAATTTTCTGTTCTGATGATTCTTCATCTTGATATTCTTCCCTAGATATTATTTTTATTTCATTTTCAGACATTATTGTCACGACCCAAATCGGGGCCGCGACTGGCACCCACATTTACCCTCCTATGTGAGCGAACCAACCAATTTAACCCTTATCATTTCAATATATAACAACAGAAAGTAATGCGGAAGACTTAAACTCATTAACAAAACAATTCAAAACTATTATTATTATCCCCAAAATCTGGAAGTCATCATCACAAGAACATCTATCTCAAATTACTAAACTAGGAATGTCTAAGAAGCTAAAACAAATACTAGCTAGTCCATGCCGGAAGTTCAAGGCATCAAGACTTGAAGAAGAAGACCCAGTCCAAGCTAGACGCATTAGCTCACCCTGAATTTCCGATGAAGTGAAGACTGGCTAGATCTACTGTTGAGTTGAAGTTGACGGAACGTTTGCTGCATTACACAAATAACAAAGAAGAAAAACATAAAAGTAGGGGGTCAGTACAACCACACGTACTGAGTAGATATCATCGGCTAACTCAAAATAGGGAACAGTATATATCAATAATAATGCAAATCAACTACAATACTCAACATGTAGCAATAACAACATGAGTTCATCAATAATTACAACCGAGTTCACACATGAGGACTCAAGCCTCAATACCATACTCATTTGGGAATTAAGTTCATTAGATTGAGTATATTCATTATCTTTCAAGATTCATTATCTTTCTTCCTCTTGTGTCGGTGCGTGACACTCCGCTCCTCTATTTCTATCCTGGTGCCGAACGCGTGGCACTCCGATCCTCATATTCATTCTATCCTGGTACCGAACGTGGCACCCGATCCATATTCTATCCTGGTGTCGGAACCTGACACTCCGACCCTCATATTCATTCTATCCTAGTACCGGAACGTGGCACCCGCTCCTCATCTTCATTCTATCCTGGTACCGCAACGTGGCACCCGATCCTCATATTCATTCTATCCTGGTACCGGAACGTGGCACCCGATCCATATTCTATCCTGGTGTCGGAACGTGACACTCCGATCCTCATATTCATTCTATCCTGGTACCGGAACGTGGCACCCGATCCCCTAATTCATCAAGCCTTCTTTTACACTAAGGCCTCATCATTCTCATTATATAATATATCAAGCCTTCTTTCATACTAAGGCATCACCATTCTCATTATATAATATATCAAGCGAATTAGGGTTCTTTCAAGATTTGGGATTCAATAGCTTCATCATGCTTTGTTAATTCATCACAATTTCACATTCATATTCATGCAAGCATACAACTTAAGCACATAGTAGGGTTTACAATAATATCAACACATAATATTCACTATTAAGAGTTTCACTACGAATATCGTAACATAAACCATAACCTACCTCCACCGAAGAATTGGATCAACAAGCTATCTCCTCAAAATCCTTGCTATCCTCTTCGTTTCCCTCTCTCTCTACTCGTTCTCTTTCTCTTCTCGTTTCTTTTCTTTTCTTATTCAAACCCTCTTTCTTTTACCCTAATTCTATATAATTAGGAATGAAAGATGGTAATAATGACCCACTAATTAACTTATGGTTACCTAATTTAACCGCCAAGTAATTAGATTTATTAATAATAACCCTCAAACTTGATAATTAAGGAAAGAATAGTCCAAAACGTCCCTTAAAACGAGGAAAGAAATCCTAAACCGCCTGGGATCAAGCAGAACCCGTGGACGGGCCGTCGTGGGTGCGACGGTCCGTCGCGATGGTCGCCGCGCCTCCAGGTTTACGGTGATGCGGACGGCCCGTCACCCTGTGACGGTCCGTCCTGGCCCTCCGTCATGACGGTCGAGACCCGTTTCTTGTACCAAATTCTCAAAAGTTGAAGTGTTTTGCAGCGGGTACTCACGACGGTTAAATCGTGGATGTGACGGTCCGTTCTGCCATTTCGTTACGAAGTTCAGAGAGTCGATTTTCAGTACCCAAATTAAAAATTCTAAGTGTCATGGGACGGAACACCCACGACGGTCCGTCGAGCCTGCGACGGTCCGTCGTTGGCTCCGTGGTTTCAGCCAGTTTTTCTCGAATTTGTTCTGCAACTCTAAAACGACTAAACAGGTCGTTACAATTATATTTCTTCATCTGTTTCATTATTATCTAGATTAATATTTTCTTCTTCATTCTCAGTTTCTATATCTGATACTTCATATATACTATCATTTTCACTTAATTCATAATCTATGTATTGTATTTGCATATATTTTTCATCATCTATAATTAATTCTGCTATTTGTTTTCTTTTTGGATTTTTGGGTAATTTACAATCTTTAGCTATGTGTCCTATCTTTCCACAATTATAACAAGTACATTGGGATATCTTTCTTTTTGGTCTGTATGGTCTTTTTATTTTATAGTTTTTTACATAATACCTTCGTCTTGGTTGTTTATATTTATATATAGATTTCTTTTTCTATAATTTTTATATCTTTTAGATTTTTGTTTTTAGTTGTGCATCCAAATTGTGGTGCCATTTTATTTTTGCAACATGATAAATTTTTATTTAGTACTTTTTCCATTTTTAATTTTTCTTTTTGGTTTTCACATAGTTGTATGAACCATTGATTTAAAAATTTTATTCTAGATCCTAAAGTATCTACCATTCCTTCATTATTCCAATCTTTTATTACGTTTGTACTAAATGGTTCTGGTAATTTTGTATAATATTGTTTTCTTATTTCTTTTGCTTCGTCTAAATTGTATTTAGCTTTGTAATAATATTCTTTAAATGCTTAAGTATATTCTTCTAAATAACACATTTTACATATAGCTAACTTTGTCATTAGTTGTCTATTTATTATTCTTTCTCTATTTTGTTCTCTTATATCCTGTAGTCATACCTCCAAATTCACTTCTTATTGTTGGATTCATATTTATCTAGTATATCTATATTTGTTGCTGATGCGGATCCATCTATTTTCTTATCATTCCTAAGTACTTCTAAACTTTACGGGGTAGATTTTCTATCCATAATCTTGTCGTTCCTACAAATGTTCTTTCTATGTATCTTGGTGTTTTTCTTTGTTTCTATTTTGTTATCTATTAACTGTTTAGACATATTTCCTATCCATAATAATATTGCTTTATTTGTATCTGCTACACAATCTAAATCTAAGAAATTGTATTGTTCATTTCTTTGGTTTAGGTGTCCAATTTTTATTTAGTCTCTTGTTCCATATTGCATTATTTCTATCTCGATTGTTGATAGCTTTACGTATAATAAGTTGGTGGTGTCCTCCTAGGACTAACTCTAGGACTATTTCTGGGACTATTATCCTGGGTTTTAACTCTTGACGTACTAGGCCTATCCATATCTCTTGTTTTTATTTCTAATTTTTTCGGTTTATTTATTTGTGCTAAAATTTCTGTATATGTTTCACTTATATCACTTATTTACGATTGTTGGTCATTTTCATTTCCATCTATTTCATTTACTTCAATATCTTCTTTTAGATCTTCATTTAATTTTTGTTCCATTTGTTTTATTTCATTTGTTAATTCTAGCTCTTTATCTTTTTCTTTTTGTTTATTTTCATATAATAATTTTAACCTAGCTAATTCTTTTTCTAATTCACTTATTCTTGTATTTTTATTTCTTCTAGATGTTGTACTTCTTGTTTTGCTTGCGTTTTTATTTTTTCAATTTCTCTTGATTTATCTATTTCTTCATTTTCTTTTGTTATTCTTACCATAGCTGTTAGACTATCTTCTAATTTTGCTGTTTCTTTTTCTAGCATTAAATATAAGTTATTTCCTATTTTCTTGTATCTTCTTCCTAAATTTGAAAATACTATTTTTATTATCATTCCATCTTTGTTTTCATTTGTTTTTTTCTCTTCATCGCAAACTCTTCTTTGTTCATTATGATCTATGTATTATATTATGTTGTAATTCATATTCAAGACAATCTAATTCTAATTCTAACATTAATATATCTTTTCTTTGTGCTAGTATTGATTTATTACATACTCCTGCTAATATATTTTCTTCTAACCTTCTTTTTCTATGTTGTAACTCTTGTTCTTTTCAGTTATTTGTTCCATTATTTTTCTATTAATTGTTGTTTATATTTTTCTTCGTTCATATTGTTTCTTCAAATAGCAAACATATTTGTATTCTGCTTTTGAAATTATATTTATCAAATGGTCTTTTTATCATTATCTGCTTTGACTAGTTGTGATAATTGATATTCTATATATAAGGATTTTAATTTTTTCCATATTTTTAGTACTTTTTGTCTATCTTAGTTTTTGTTATTTTAGTATTTTTATTTTTATCTATCATAATTTTTTATATAATATTTTAAAAAGCTTACTTAATTTATCTGGATATCTAATCCTTTTTAACCTGTAATTTTTTCCATATCGTCTTAGCTGTTCACCATATTTAATCTCCAATATCTAAATCATCATATAAATCATATATGTCAAAATAAAGTTCATCTTCTATACTTTGTATGGTTAATTCCGTCCAACTTTGGGTTGTTATTTCTATTATTTCATATGTTACTAATTTATTATAAATTTCTCTTTTTATATCTGTATTAAGACTTTTTAATATATAGAATAATAATATCTTATAATCAACATCATCGTTTAATAGGTATGTTTCCATTTTTATTATTTTCATTTTTCACTAAAATTTTATTCCTTCCAACCTCTTAATAAATTATACTTGCTTATTATGCAAAAATAATGATTTAATAATCATCTCGTCTGGTCACTACTACAGCTTTCTTCTTTGATTAGTTACCCTAACAAATACCTCAACTTTGTTTACTCCCCTTAAACGGCCTTCTCTGCCTACCGGTTTCAACCTTAGGATGGCATAGTCTGGGCATACTTATTCAAGAATATTTCTGTAGCAAACTTGCTAAAGATGGTTATTAGAACATTATTCAGACATGATAAACAATTATAATTAATAAGAGATTTTCAGGAATAAACTAATTTAGCTACTCATGAATATAAAATGGTATACCTGTTTTTGTAGATCTTCCGACATAGTTGATTTGTTTTCCATATTTATTTAATTAACTAGCTCTGATACCAATGTGGGGTGGAAGCGATTATATTGTAAGAGAGGAAGAGAATAGAGAGTTGGGAGAAGGATGTTTTATTAATGAAGGCAAATGCCCTTTATATAGACATACATAATGACCTTTCATCCTTGCTAAAGGACGATTGGCCTTTACTATTTACACAGTAACTTGACTCTTACTATTCATGGTTACTATTTATGAATAGTATACTGACACTATTTACTTTATGACTTTTTTACAAAAAACAAAATAAACTTTGGCCAAATGGCCGACATACTATTTTCTACTTTATTTAGTGGCCTTTACTTTTTACATGTGGCCGACAATAATTATGACTAATTTACATATATTTTCATGTCTATCTTTTCCTTATTTTCTTTTTCTCAGCTTATTCCAGTTGTACTTCTGGAATTATGTCATCACCTTGGTTGCATTTTGAACATATGTGGTCTGGGTAATTGTGTCCGACTAGTTTGCAATATCTCGTCATTAGTTCTTCGGATATGAATCCTTGCTTTATTGCTCTAGTTGTTGGCGTAGCTTCTGGTTTTAACAGGGTCAAAATCCATTTTTGGACTTCTTCCATATCTGCTTGTCTTATTTCTTTCGAATTGGCATATATCATTAAGTGGTCTCTCGAATAGTAGCTCCATATGGCGTTGCCTTGTAGATAGTTATTTGCTAGCTCTTGTATAATAGTTGATAATCCAATTATCCTTTTATTGGCATAGAAACTGGGTATCTCAACTCTTGTTATCTCTGGCTGTTGGCCTATATCTTCCGGGATTATCATTTCTCGTGTTAGCCCAATTTTGACTATCTGGATCATTGGCTTTATTTCATCATAGAGTATCTCTGGTGGTGCTGTGTAGAATCTTATGAAAAATAAGTTTCCTTTTGTTATCTTTTTATATATTAAAAATGCTTTGTGGACCTCTGGGATTCCACTTATCTCTTCACCTGTATATGTATAGACTGTATTTAATAATCCATAGTTATAACAAGTTTTAACTAGGTTTGGATTAGTTTTGGTTGTGCAATTAACTTGTTATAGCCTTGTAGTTTTTGGGTTAGGTAGCCTTGGGTTTTTTCTAATGTTGTGGTAGATTTGGGTTTTTGATTTAAAAAGTTTTGTATCTTGTATTGGTTTTCAATGTAGGTTCTGGATATATGGTTGTATGTTTTCTTCTCTTTATGCAGACTAATGCATAGGTAGATGTTTGTTCTGTTGAAGCATCTATTATCTGTATCTTTGGAGTAAATGGTTTGGTAAATATGCTATTTAGGTTTATGTTTTTGGTGTAGGTTTCTCCATAGCTTTTTGCTTGTACTGCGGATCAGTAATATCATGGGTTTTAAGGAGTTTCCCAACGTCTCCTTTTAGCTCTGGAATTTTTATGTCTTCCGATTGACATAGCTCCGCATATTTATAGTCATCTTTCTTGACTTATCTTTTGTAGCTCTTTATCCATACTTCCTACTTTCGCAGAAAGTGTAGTAATAGCTTTGAGTATCTCTTCCATTGTATCTGGTTCAGTTTGGGTTCCTTTTTCTTGATAGGTAGTCTGCAACAAGATTTTTGTCAGTATTCATAAATAGTAACCATGAATAGTAAGAGTCAAGTTACTGTGTAAATAGTAAAGGCCAATCGTCCTTTAGCAAGGATGAAAGGTCATTATGTATGTCTATATAAAGGGCATTTGCCTTCATTAATAAAACATCCTTCTCCCAACTCTCTATTCTCTTCCTCTCTTACAATATAATCGCTTCCACCCCACATTGGTATCAGAGCTAGTTAATTAAATAAATATGGAAAACAAATCAACTATGTCGGAAGATCTACAAAAACAGGTATACCATTTTATATTCATGAGTAGCTAAATTAGTTTATTCCTGAAAATCTCTTGTTAATTATAATTGTTTATCATGTCCGAATAATGTTCTAATAACCATCTTTAGCAAGTTTGCTACAGAAATATTCTTGAATAAGTATGCCCAGACTATGCCATCCTAAGGTTGAAACCGGTAGGCAGAGAAGGCCGTTTAAGGGGAGTAAACAAAGTTGAGGCGCTGTTAGGGTAACTAATCAAAGAAGAAAGCTGTAGTAGTGACCAGACGAGATGATTATTAAATCATTATTTTTGCATAATAAGCAAGTATAATTTATTAAGAGGTTGGAAGGAATAAAATTTTAGTGAAAATGAAAATAATAAAAATGGAAACATACCTATTAAACGATGATGTTGTGTAACGACCTGTTTAGTCGTTTTAGAGCAGCAGAACAAATTCTGGAAAAACTGGCTGAAACCACGGACCCAACGACGGACCGTCGCAGGCTCGACGGACCGTCGTGGGTGTTCCGTCCCATGACACTTAGAATTTTTAATTTGGGTACTGAAAATCGACTCTCAACCGTGAACGAAATGGCGTAACGGACCGTGACACCCACGACGAACCGTCGTGAGTACCCGTTGCAAAACACTTCAACTTTTGAGAAATTGGTGCAAGAAAACGAGTTTCTGACCGTCATGACGGAGGGGCCAGGACGGACCGTCACATGGGTGACGGGCCGTCGCAGACCAGCAGAAACCTGGGGAGGCGCGACGGCCATCGTGACGGACCGTCGCGAGTACGACGCCCGTCCACAGCTGCACAATCCCGGGCAGATTAGGATTTCTCCCCACGTTTTAAGGGTCGTATTTGACTATTCTTTCCTTAATTATAAAGATTGAGGGTTTATATTAATAAGTCTAATTACTTAGGGGTTAAAAGAGGTAACCTTAAGTTAATTAGGGGGTTTTATTGTCCTCTTTTATTCTTAATTATACAATAATTAGGGTAAAGGAAAGAGGGTTTGAATAAAACAAAGAGAAAGAACAAGAGAAAAAAGGGAGAAACGAATTGAGAGAGCAGTCGATCAAAGGGAAAAAGGGTGTCAACGCTTGGAATTCTTGCTTGTTTATTTCAATTCTTCGGTGGAAGTAGGTTATGGTTTTCATGCTATTCATAGTAAACTCTTAATAGCGAATGATATATGTTAGTAGTATTGTAAAACCCTTCTATATGCTTAATTGTATGCTTGCATGAATGATGTTATTATGTAATTATGAATAAATAAGCATGACGAAGTTATTGAATCCCAAATCTTGAAAGAAACTTTAATCTACTTGTTAATGATAAGGCCTTGGTATAAAAGAAGGCTTGATGAATTAAAGTAATGGGATTGATGATGCCTTGGTATAGAGAAGGCTTGATGAATGGATATAATGAGAATTAGTGGATCGGAGTGTCACGTTCCGACACATAGTATTAGTGGGACGGGTGTCACGAACCGACACGTAGAATTAGGGGATCGGAGTGTCACGTACCGACACATATAGGGGATCGGGTGTCACGAACCGACACGTAGATTTAGGGGATCGGGTGTCACGAACCGACACGTAGATTTAGGGGATCGGGTGTCACGAACCGACACGTAGATGTAGGGGATCGGGTGTCACGAACCGACACGTAGATTTAGGGATCGGAGTGTCACGTACCGACACAAGAGGATTAATGAATATGAGGGAGCGGAGTGTCACGTACCGACACAAGAGGAATATGAATAATGAATCGTGAAAGATGAGAATATACTCAACATAATGAACTTAATTCTCAAATGAGCATGGTATTGAGGCTTGAGCCCTCATGGATGAACTTAATGGTACTTATTGATGATTATAGTACTTGTTGTTGCTACATGTTGAGTTTTATAGTTGATTTATGATATTAAGCGATATATACTGCTTTCTATTTTGAGTTGGCCGATGATATCTACTCAAGACTTGTGGTTGTATCGACCCTACTTTTATGTTTTCTCCTTTGTTATTTGTGCAATGCAAAGAACGTTCCGTCAACTTCAACTCAACAAGAGATCTAGCCGTCTTCACTACCTTCGAAATTCAGGTGAGCTAATGCGTCTAGCTTGGACTGGGTCTTCTTCTTCAAGTCTTGATGCCTTGAACTTCCGGCATGGACTAGCTAGTAGTTGTTTTAGCTTCTTAGACAGTTTTAGTTTAACAATTTGAGATAGATGTTCTTGTGATGATGACTTCCAGATTTTGGGGATATTAATAATAGTTTTGAATTGTTTTATTAATGAGTTTAAGTCTTCCGCATTACTTTCTGTTGTTATATATTGAAATGTTAAGGTTTAGATTGGTTGGTTCGCTCACATAGGAGGGTAAATGTGGGTGCCAGTCGCGGCCCGGATTTGGGTCGTGACAAACTTGGTATCAGAGCATTAGGTTCGTTGGTCTCATCACACAAGAACAGGTCTAGTAGAGTCTTAAGGAACGGTAGGGGGACGCCTTTACTTTTCTTTGAGAGGCTACAAGACTTTAGGAAAATTCCACTCTTTCATTCTTTCTTTCGTGCTACTACTTGAGTCCAATTGGTATCTAGACGATACGAATTGGTATCTGACCATCTTCACTCTATTTCGCAGATGGTTAGAACTAGAGCAACGACCGCACCAGCAGCAACAACGGCACAGCAAGAAACATCTGAGCCAGCCACTGGGGCTGTGGCTCGAGGGAGAACAACGGCAAGAGGCCGTGGTAGAGGTCGTGGGAGGACGTCCTCTAGAGGAAGAGGACGAGCACCTAGCCCATCTGATACTAGGGCGGTGACTCCTCCACCGACTGAAGAGGTGATAAGAGAAGGGGAGGATGGGGTGAATGAGCAAGTACAGAATGAGGAAATGCCACCTCAACCTACCCCAGAGATGATCAATCAGGTTCTCGCTTATCTTAGCGGGTTATCTGATCACGGTCGAGCACCT